>CM061539.1:160465722-160515722 GCA_030864215.1 Capsicum pubescens
CTTCTTCCTCCTCTTCATCCTCTTCCTTCTCCTCATCTTCTTCCTCCTCCTCTTCTTCCTCTTTCTCCTCCTCCTCCTCTTCCTTCTTCTCCTCATCTTCCACCTCTTCCTCCTCTTCTTCCTCCTCCTCTTCTTCTTCTTCTTCTTCCTCCTCTTTTTCCTCCCCTTTTTCCTCCTCTTCTTCCTCCTCTTCTTCTTTCTCTTCCTCTTCCTCTTCCTCCTCTTCCTCCTCCCCCTCCTCCTCCTCCTCTTCTTCTTCTTCTTCCTCTTCTTCTTCTTCTTTTTCTTCTTCTTCTTCTTCTTGCTCCTCTTCTTTTCTTTTCCTTCCAGCGGCCCAACATCAGCCAATTCCAGGCCCAAGATCCGGCAGACTCGGCCCAAACTTCTCTTCCCTTTTTTATCCATCAACAACAACACGCTAATATGTTGGGGTGTGCAAAAACCGAACCGATCGATAAATCGAACCGATAAAAATGTTATTGGATTATTGGTATTGGGTGAACGATTTCTTATTGGTTTTATAAAAAAATTTATTGGGTAAATAGTTCAGTTTCGATTTTAGCTTATTGGGTTATCGGTTAAATCCATAACCTAATAAGGATACACTAAGTTATTGTTTTATCCCTATTTATGTTATATATATAAAAATCTCTCTCTCTTTCTCTCTCTCTCTTTCTCTCTCTCTCTCTCTATATATATGTATATTATATGCACTACTTATTCATAATTCAGTGATTCACAAAGTATTAACCTATTCAGGGCAACAAAGACACAATATAAAACTCGGCTATTGTCGTATTGAAAAGCTTGAAGCATTTATAGCTTACAACAATTAGGATTCAAATTTTTTCCGAACTAACATTCAGTTCAAGTTTGAAGATTCTTGTAAACTAAAATGTATTGCGTAGGATTTTGGCGGTAACTAAGATTTTATTTTTTTATGTTAGTTGTTACTAATTCTATTTTATAAGTATTTTCTTATTGGTTAAACCAAAAATCGAACCGTTAAGAACCAAAAATTGATAAACCAAAACCGATAAGAAAATATCTTATTGGTTGGTTATTGATTTTACATATTTAAAAACAAAAAATAACACATAAAACCAAACCAAACCGACCGATGCACACCCCTACCAATATGAATAAACAGCATACATGAACAGCAACCAACATCCACGATAACACCACCAACAATAATACGCGGTATCACCCTTAATTCGACCTGCCAGCGACGACCCGACCCGTTTACGATCCAACCGACTCAACTGCGATCCGTCTTTGAATCCAAGCCTCAAAGTTCTAGAAACACCCAGCTAGTATTTCAATCCGATTCAAGGTACAGATGGTACAATTTGATACCAAATCCACCTCACGATCTTATCCCTTTTTCAAAATTCGATTTTCCCCATTTCAAAATTACCAAAAACACCCCTTAAATTCATTGTCCCACATCGGTGGAATGAATTTTTTCTCAACCCCAAAATTCTTATATAAATCCCTTTCTTGAGCTGAAAACCCTAAGTCTCGGAAGGTGGAAAAGAAGTCTTTTGAGCAAAAAGACATGAATTTTTTTTTTGTTTTTTCAAGAAAGGAAATTTTCGCTAGAAGTTCTCTTAGTTGAAGTTTAGTCGGCTTAATTTCGAGTTCTCCGTGGTGGTTGATTCCGATGATAGGCTCGTGGTTTCGTTTTGCTGCCCCGAAATAGGTAAACATATTTTTCCCCTTTTAATTTTATCGACACTTTCTCCTTCATCTCGTTCTTAGTATTAGTAGCTTTGTAGTTTAATAATAATATTGCTGGGATTGTTTGCTGAAGAGGCTATGAAAGCCATAGGTTTCTTTCCGTGAAGTATTGTTTATGCCAAGTAGATGTTCTTGTTCTAGTTTGTATGGCTCTGTTCGTCTGGTTTTCCTCATTTTAGTCTTATTTCAACGTAACTTGTTAGTTCTAAACCTTTGGCTATGGAAAATAGTTTTTGCTAATTTCACATATTCTCAATGTCACCCTGTGTACGTTAAAAAGGGAAAAAGAAAAAAAAGAGGAAAATCTTGACATGCTTTTGGGATTCAACAATGCTTAAGGATAGATATTAGGTAGGCTGTCTGCATTTTATTTGATTGCGGGAGTTTGCTAAAAGAATAAAATTTGAATGTTTGTTGTCTTCCTGTGTGTTATTCTTGATGTATGAATGATACGGGTACAATCATAAAGATGGATGTTTTTTAGTATGTTGAATGCAACCTATGGAGTGTACAAGTTGGAGTGTGAAAAGGGCTCAAAAGTCGTCCCTCTATTGCACTCCATGGGGGACATTTTGTTCATTTAACACTAAGGGGCACTTTTGTCATTTTGTCTATTATTGTAATAAGTCTATAAATAGAACATGTTAGGGTTTATTTCATTTGGTTTCTGAATATTGATGTAAGAACACTTGAGAGAAGGCTCTCTAGGCCGAAAACTAGGGCATGGCAAGTGTGAAACACTTGTGAATGTGTATTGCTTGAAAACATTGGTGCTTGAGCGGTGGAATCCTCTCGTGTCTTCGTAAGAGTGTGGTGTTGATATTGTAAGTTCTAGGGGTCCTTATATGGAATATGTCTATGGGTTCTTGGATCTTATTGTAGTGTATGTCTCACTTCCTATCTTTACATTTCATGTTTTAGTTTGTGTTGTCTAGTTAACCATTGGTTCTTGTTGTTCTTGTAATCTTGTAACCGTTGGTTCTTGTTATCATAGTGTTATTTCTTCCTACCATATTGTTGATTATCTCTTGTTGTTGTTGCTATTTTTGGTGTCAAATAAACCTACATATCTTGTATTCTTGTTGTGTTTGTCGAATCCTAGAGAGGTCCCCATTTGGTCCGCGATTTGTTGTGATTTGTGGACTATTTTGTGGTGTAATTTTGTGTTCCCTTGTTTTGTCCCGTATTATTTGGTATCAGAGTCGAGTCTGATTTCGGTCCTACGAAGTCAATCTTGGGTTTGTTACTTAGAAAAAAAAAAAAAATTGAAAACCGAAAAAAAAATCTAGAAAAGTTGAAATCTGTCCATTTTTGTTTCTTGGCCGAAAATTGTGTTCTTGTTGTCTTGGCCGAGATTTGTTTGTTGTGTGTCTAGATCTAGTAGTGTTCTTGTTTGTTTTGTCATTTCTAGTGTTAGTTTTCTTGTTCACTAACATTTTTGAGTCTAGATCTAAACTTGAGCTTAAACTTGTTGAAAGTTGTTGTTGTGAACATTGTTGTGGCTGTGTGATATTGTTATTGTTCAAGATTGGTCGTATGTTGTATTGTGGATTTGGAGTTGGACGTTGGGTTGTTGTTGTTTGTTGTTGGAGATTTGAGGTTGAACATGTGTTGTTGATGATGGAGAACCCAACATGAACCTTAGAATTCCAAGTATTGTGTTCTTGGTGTTCTTCACCACCTTCATAACTTGTTAAAAAAAAGGTGTTGTTTGATCTTAACATAAAGAAGAAAGAGAGTGGTATTGTTGTTAGTCTTGAAGACTTTTTTCAACCACCCTTAAGCCTTCTCCAACAATCTTCCAAGTTTTAAGGTCTTTCAAGACTTTTCCTACACAAAACAAAGACTTTACAACCACTTCCAACAACCTTCCATGATTTAAGTACCTTGTTTTGTGTGAATAGTATTAGTCAAGTCAAGACTTTTTTTTGAAAATTGAAAAGAGTTTCAAGACTTGTAGTTTCCCTCCATTAACCAAATCTCAACCATCCAAATTGAAAATTGACCAAGACTTCCAAATTGAAAAATAACAACTTGTTTAAAAACCACAACCAATACGTGGCTGCCACGTTATTATTTACTGTTCACACGACAATTTTAAGCTAAAATTTTTTATCTCTTAAGTTTCAATTTGTTGTTTTCTAGTTTCGTTTGTTGATTCCAATACCAACTTACAAACTAGTGACCATTTACTAGATTGTGAGTTGGTTTTGGAAACCGTTCTTTGTGTTTATGTCCTTGTGTGTTTCTTTACTTATTTTTTGGAGTCTTTGTAAACGTTTGGTTCACCTCTCAACACCTCACGGTGTACAAGCAAGCTTACAACACTTGTGAGATTAAAGTGTGGGGAATCCGAGAGGCAAAGAAATAAAGAGAGAGTGTGAGGACCTTTCTTGTACAACTAATTTGTTTGTGTTTTGTAGGTAACTTCTTAGCGACAATGAATAACAACATTCCTAATGCTATCTTGGTCGGGAATGAAACTCAATTGAGCTGAATGAGATTGAAGGCAAATTTCAAGATGGAGAGAAAACCGAGGTTCAAAATGAAGTTGTTATGTTCTCAGTTTCTTCTTATTTTGTGGGATTTTTTGGAACCATTTTTATTTGGTTTTTGCCGTGAATTTGAGGTCAAATTCCTCTCAAGATGGAGAGGATGATACAGGTACAATCATGAAGATGGACATTTTTTAGTGTGTTGAATGCAACCTACGGAGTGTACGAGTTGGAGTGTGAAAAGGGCTCAAAAGTCGTCTCTCTATTGCAGTCCATGGGAGCCATTTTGTTCATTTAACACTAAGGGGTACTTTTGTCATTTTGCCTATTATTGTAATAAGTCTATAAATAGAACATGTTAGGGTTTATTTCATTTGGTTGCTGAATATTGATGTAAGAACACTTGAGAGAAGGCTCTCTAGGCAGAAAACTAGGGCATGGCAAGTGTGGAAACACTTGTGTATGTGTATTGCTTAGAAACGTTGGTGCTTGAGCGGTGGAATCCCTCTCGTGTCTTCGTAAGAGTGTGGTGTTGCTATTGTAAGTTCTAGGGGTCCTTAGATGGAATATGTCTATGGGTTCTTGGATCTTATTGTAGTGTGTGTCTCACTTCCTAATTTTACATTTCATGTTTTAGTTTGTGTTGTCTAGTTAACCATTGGTTCTTGTTGTTCTTGTAATCTTGTAACCGTTGGTTCTTGTTATCATAGTGTTGTTTCTTCCTACCATATTATTGATTATCTCTTGTTGTTGTTGCTGTTTTTGGTGTCAAATAAACCTACATATCTTGTATTCTTGTTGTGTTTGTCGAATCCGAGAGAGGTCCCCATTTGGTCCGCAATTTGTTGTGATTTATGGATTGTTTTGGGGTGTGATTTCGTGTTTCCTTGTTTTGTCCCGTATCAATGAACGTCTCATTTGGTTATAAAATCATTTTTCTTTCAATTAAGATAATATTTTGTTTCATGATTACATTTCGTTAAGTCTATTCAAGATGGGTTTGAGTGACTCATGAAAAGAGATAAGCATTTGATTGGCTAAAACTTCTTCCTTTTCTCATTTTTTCTTATTTACACATCGAGAAACAATTTGTAGCATCTTGTCTCATAATTAAATCTTTCGGAAAAAAAAGTTGAGCTTTAGCGGATTAGAGCGTAACTTGGTATATGCTGAATACCCAATTTATGGTTTGTGTGTTCTTTTAAAGTTTATTTGTTTGCTGACATATCTGGAATAAAGACATTAATCAAGCTCCGTTTATTTTTATTTTTTTTGTCTTCTTGATCCCATATCTCAAACTGCAATTTTCGTAGATAAATAGAATAGCCCGTGAAGGATTTAACCATGCCGGGTCCCTTTAATTCTCTTGTGATAATTAACATCAAGGCTTGAATTTTTATTCTAGATGAACACGATTTCAAGAGGGGTTGTTTCTTTGTGTTTGAAAGTAAAGCAGTAATATGATTTGTCTTTCAAACTTGGCTTGCTCATGTATTTCTTTGGATAGTCTGGTTTAGCCCTTTATTATTTTTTTTCGGGAAGAGTTTGCAATTATTTTGGTACAGAAGAGCGATTGAAATTGTATGAAGTTTAGCCCAACAACTTTCTTAATGCTATCTTTAATTCATATGACTTTTGACCTATTTCCCTTTCCGAAGAGTAATTATAAGTTTAGCGATTCGTGATGCCCTCTTTCCTTTTTCTTTTTTTGTGTGGTGATATGATTCCTTAATCCTTGCAAATTATATGCTAGCCTGATGGGGATTTTGCCCATGTCGAATTTCTTATTGAGTCGAATCATTCGCATCCTTAGTTCTACCTTATTTCAGATATATGTTAATTTATTTACTTCTCTTTTGCATTTTGGATATATGTTTTAATTCTCTTTCTTTCTTCTTTTGCATGTGAATTCGTGTTGAAGTCCGAATGGACTCTTTCCCCTTTGCCTTTTATAATGAGCCATTGAGTCCCGTTCTTCTCGAGTTAGTTTGGATCCATAAAGTCGATCATGAGGCGTACCGAGGCAAGAAGACGAAAGGAGAAAATGGGTTAAAACCCATTATTGAAGTAGCTAAGAGACATAAAAAGTCTCATTTGTTTATTATTGCTTTATTTATCTTTACTCATTTAGTTACTTATTTATTCATTTGGACCTCGAAGACTAAGTTGTAAATTTAATACAGGTGGAAGCAGATTTTGGGCAAACGGTCCTAAAAATAGTTTAGGACAGGTTACGGGCCAAGGCCCAACATTTAGATTAGGACAAGTGCAAAGGGGCCAAAAGTCCAATTAGATTAGGCCAGAGTGTATTAATTTGGGCCCAATGGCCCAAGTCTTTGTTTTTTCCCCTTCCCCTTTTACGTGCTTTGTTGTTAATTAGTTAGACTTTGTTAAAATCCCTACTAAGTCGACCAAACCTATTTTACACAAGTCTTTTCCTAAAATCAATCACTTTTTAACAATTCTTTTTGAAGTTAGTCGAAAGATAATTTTCAAACAGTCCAGATAACCCGCAAGTTAGCAGACGTTTTAGATGCCTAAAACCTTCCTAAAATGTTAATAGAAAACGCTTACTCAGAATCTTCAAATTTTAAATGATTTTTCTATTTTGGATCGTTTAAAGTATTTTATAAAGATTTTTTAATTCCTTTCCAAAATTAAGTGGCGACTCTCAAAAAGTCAAATTTTTTGCAAAATAGGCATAATATTTTTTCGTTTTCATTTTTACCATTCAAAAAATATACAGACAACATACAACCATATACACTTAGCCATACCAAAACAAAAACAAGAAAAAGGGACGTGTAAAGAATCAAAAAAAAAAAAAAAAAAGAAAACAGAGGGAGGACGAGAAAGAAGCAAGTCAAAGTTTGATGACTCCGTTTACAGTTCTGAATTCGTGGAGCTGAACTTAGCTTTTCTAGCTTTGAAAATTTGTAGATTGTTCGTCACTCTTCATTGTTAATTGAGAATAATTTGAATGTTCGTTTCAATAATTACTTCTCTTGTTTAATATTTTGATGCGGATCATAGTTGTGTTGGAAAATTATTTTATATGGACTTAGGGCCCGTTTGGCCATGGAAATTTTTTCCTTTTTTCCAAAAAAAAATTCCCGAGTTGGAAATTGTGGTGTTTGGCCATGAAAATTCAGAAAATAATTCCGGAAATTTTTTCTGAAAAGGAAAAACAGGTTTTTGTTGTTTTCACAATTTTTCAACTCCAATTTCAACTTTTATTAATATTACATATAACCCCAATCTTTTAAATTTTTACATAAAACTCTCCTTATAACATTACTTTTTCAATATTACGTATATAACAGTTTTAAAGAATAAGATAATTATAATTTCAAATTTAATGCTATTCTAATTAATATATATCTCTTTTTCTCTCTCATCATTATTTTTATCCCTTATTTAATTTTCTACCTTATTTAAGACATTATTTTACTGCTAATTTATATTTATACCCATAAATATATAAAGTATTATATTTAAACCCATAAATATATAAAGTATGTTATATATAAAGTTTATACCATGTATATACCATATACACACATATATAAATACACAAAGTATTAAGAAACATACTAAGCATATTTATAATATAAATATACAAAGTATGTTATATATGAAGTTTATACCATGTATATACCATATACACACATATATAAAAATACAAAGTATAAAGAAACATACTAAGCATATTTATATATTTATGGTATATGATATAATATACCATAAATATGCAAAGCATGTTTTACATAAAAATAATTTATTCACGCAGAGTAAAATCTTTCATGTATAAGAAAATTAAAGAAATAAATTAGAGGCACCCTAAAATTTAATAACAACTCTTCATTTCCTATTTTTTAGGAATGGAAAATGAAGAAAATAAATTAAATAAATTTCTAAAAAAATAAATTTGTTTGAAAGATAATATTTGTTACCTAAAAAACAGGAAACAGTGATTTGTTAATATAACATCCATATTTAAAAATTTTAAATATGAAAAAATGACTATTAATGTAAATATTATATATGTCATAATTGAAATTCATTAAATATGACCATGTATATGTAATTATTTTTATAATAGTGGCTAATTTTGTTCTTTTTCCATTAGTAGATAAATTTTAGTTGGGTGATTTTGATAATTTGTAAAAGTTAGGGCATAAAATCATATTCAAAAATGTTTTTCAAAAGTCAATTTTTTTTTTTTCAAAAAAGACATGGCCAAACACAACTCCAACTCCAATTTCAACTCCAACTTCAACTCCAACTCCGGAAAATTTTAGTATTCATGGCCAAACGGCTACTTAAAACTTTTTTCCATCGTTGAAATGTTCTTTCATTAACTAATATATACTGACAATGTAAATATTTTTTTACACAATCAGGTAATTTGAAGTCTATTAAAAGTACGTTTGAGTATTTCTCCTTTTTAACATTTATTTAAAATTATAAAAAGGGAAAATAGTAATAAAGGGAAACTTGGACTCTAAGGGCTGGGCATATTTTAGATTAAACCGAAAAAATCAAAAAACCAAATCAAAATTTTCAGATTGATTTCGGTTTCAAATTTTAGAAATTCGGTTAAACGGTTTGATTTTTGGATTTTCAATTTTTTTTTGGATAAATCGAAAAACCAAAATTATATAAATAATATATTATAATTTATGTATATATATATATATATATATTATATATGTAAATATACTAAAAATATAATATAATCTGATATAACATATAAATATATAAATTATAATCATTTAGTAACCCTAAATCCTAATATATTGCTTTGCTTTAGAATCTAACATTAACGTGAAGGCTGCAGTGGCGCTTAGCCATCCTCAATTCGTCAGTTCATTTGAAATTTTAACATCGGTAAAGGCAGTCGGCAGTCGTTTGCTCAGTTCGTCACTGTCGTCGGTAGTCACTGCCGAGTGCGGTCACTGCCGTCGCTCTAACGGCGACGACTCAATAAGGTCGATATTTATGGTTATTTCATGCGTGTTGAATTAGTTATATTTTGAAATGAAAATAGGTTTGAAAAAAAATATTATTTTTCTAGAAAAATCACCAATTTTAAATGCTCACTACTTTAATCTTTAAAACTGAAATAAAAATCCGAAATAACGGAACCGAATTTGTACAAACCGAAATAATTTTGATTTGGTTATGATTGTCATTTTCATCAATCCGAAAACCAAAAAATCGAACCGATATTCAACAATCAAACCGAACAAACCGAATGCCCACCCCTACTCTACATTATTCTACCCAAACCAATCTTGTTTACCAAGAATACATTAATTCTACCCTTCTTTGTTTTCATCATCACCAAATGTGTGAAACAAAAACCAGAAAGTAGATGCAGCAGTGCTTTAAAGACCAGGACCTAGTCGTCTCCTCTGTACAAGATGAAATCAACGTAGAGATGTGGTCATGAACAATTTTAGTGGCGTTTGTCCATGTTTAATTGTGAAATTTGAAAAAATTAATTTTATTAGTAAGATGAAAAATAATATTTGAAAATTGAATTTATATTTGGTCATAAATTAATTAAAGTATTTTACAAAATATCACTCATCTAAATTGACCATGTGAAATTTGTGTTCTTTAATAGTCATTAAAATTGCACTCAAATTTTGTGTTACTAACCCAAATGGTTACTCAACTAATGATTTTTTTCTCAGAAAGTCATTCAACTTTGATTCTTACTCCAAAAGTCACTCAACTATGAGTTCTTTTCTCAGAAAATCACTCAACTTTACTTTTTACTTCAAAAGTCACTCAACTATGAGTGTCTTCCTTACAAAGTTACTAAAGCTATTTAATTAATTTTTTCATTAAAATTTGCTAACATGTAATTTTTATTTAAAATAAAAAGTTTATGAAATAGGAAAAAATCATTTAAACAAGGTTAAAGGCATCGATAGACACTCAAACTTATTGCGAAAATTCACTTAGACCCCAAAACTAAGGCCTGTTCCTATCAGACCCCTAAACCCCCCAAATTTTGTTCCAATTGGGCATTTTTTGCCTATGTGGCACTGCGCGTGCAGTGCCATCGTGGGAGGCGTGGGAGGAGCATTTTTTTTACTAATTTACGAATAAAAAGATTCCAAGTGGCATTGAGAGCTCCAAAATTTTTTTAACAACAATTTTTTTTTTTAACACTAAAGGCCCCAAAAAGCATTCGAGGGCCCCAATTTTTTTTTTTAAATAAAACTGAATTTAAAAAAATATGTTTTTTATTTTCATCTTTTAAAATTTTTTATAATTTCCTTTTAATAATTAGTTTTTTATTTTTATTTTTTAAATAATTTTATAATTATTTTTTCATAATTTGGATCCTCAATGCCATTTTTTATTTTTATTTTAAAAAGTTTTATAATTTTTTTAACAATTAATTTTTTATTTTTTAAATAATTTTTTAATAATTTATTTCATTTTGAAAAAAAAATATAATTTTTTTTAAATAATCAGTTATTTATTTTTATTTTTTAAAAAATTTTATAATTAGTTTTTCATAATTTATATCCTCAATGCCATTTTTTATTTACATTTTTAAAAAAATTAATAATTTTTTTTAATAATTTTTTTTTTAAAAAGTAATTTTTTAATAATTCATTTCATTTTTTAAAAAAATTTATAATTTTTTTATTTTTATTTTTCAAATAATTTTATAATTATTTTTTCATAATTTCGATCCTCAATGCCATTTTTTATTTTCATTTTAAAAAGTTTTATAATTTTTTTAATAATTAATTTTTTATTTTTTAAATAATTTTTTAATAATTTATTTCATTTTGAAAAAAATTTATAATTTTTTTTAAATAATCAGTTTTTTATTTTTATTTTTTAAATAATTTTATAATTATTTTTTCATAATTTATATCCTCAATGCCATTTTTTATTTTCATTTTTTAAAAAATTTTATAATTTTTTTTAATAATTATTTTTTTTACAAAATATTTTTTTAATAATTTATTTCATTTTTATTTTTTTTTATAATTTTTTTAAAAGAATCAATTTTTTATTTTTATTTTTTAAATAATTTTAGAATTATTTTTTAATAATTTCCTCAATGCCATTTTTATATACTTTTTTTAAAAAAATTATAATTAATTTTTAATAATTATTGGACCCACAATGCCATGTGTCAACTTTCAATTAGCTCGTTTTGCCATGTCATCGCGTGTGTGCAACACCCACTTTGAGTTTTTTGCTGATAGGGAAAAAATGCTCAATTGGAACAAAATTCGGGGGGTATAGGGGTCTGATAGGAACAGGCCTTAGTTGAGAGGTCTGAGTGAATTTTTGCAACAAGTTTAAGTGTCTGTCGATGACTTTGGCCTTTAAACAATCAATTTAATGACCCCCCCCCCCCCTCCGAATTCATTTAAAAAATTTAGAAGAATATCTCTTTATTTCTTAGAATTTTGATTTTACTGCTATTTTTTGTAATTTTCTTGTCCAATAATACTCTATACTCTAAAGTATATATAATAATACAAATCATCAATTAATATCCTAAAATCACAATCATTTGATTGTATAATTTTTGCTGCTAATTTTACCTCGTTATAGTGTATATATTATAATGTTACTACTATTTAATAACATTTGATAATGTTTTATATCATATTATTTTAGTTTAAAATCTATAACGACCCTTTTGTCAACTTATTAGGAACAAAATTCATTGTATTTATTTGATGCATCTGTATATTGTACAAGTGGTAATACAAAAAATTACATTATGATTGAAAAATCAATTCCATAAATAAGTATCACGTTGAAAGTTAATTAAATCTAATCAGCTAAATTAATATGATTCTTAAAATCTTAAAAATTAGTATTAACATGATTAGTGAATTGATATAACTATTTATGATATTTTAAAATTTCAGCTAGTTATAAAGTAAACATGAGAATATGTAATAATATGGTTCAAATGATTTTTTAATTTTTTTAGAATTTTTAATTTAAATAAAATCCCATCTTAGCAAATTTTAATTAATAGTTAATTAATTCAATAGGTTGAGTGGCTTTGTAAGTAAAATATTCATAATTAAGTGACTTTTGAAGTAAAAATCAAAGTTGAGTGACTTTCTGAGAGAAGAATCCTAAGTTGAGTGACTTTTGGAATAAGAAACAAAGTTGAGTGACTTTCTGAGAGAAAACTCATAAGTTGAGTGACCATTTGAGTTATTAACTCTTCAATTTTAGGGTTCAAACGACTAAGCTTGTTTGAAATTGAAATTACAGATGTATTCCGTAAAAACAATCAAAGATAAATTTAGATTTAAAGTATTGAAGTGACCGATCTACAATAAATCCCCCATTTGAAATACTATGATTTAGTTGAGTGATTTTGATAATTTTTAAAGCTTGTATGTTAGTAGATAAATTAGTAGTTGAGTGATTTTGATAATTTTTAAAAGTTGAGGGCATAAAATCATATTTAAAAAAGATTTTTCAAAAGTCTAATTTTTTTTTTTTCAAAAAGACATGGCCAAACACAACTCCAACTCCAACTTCATCTTCAACTCCAACTCCAACTCCCGAAAAAAGTAATTTTCATGGCCAAACGGCTCCTTTATACTCCTAGAAATCAAATATTCAGTAGTTTTTAGGTAAATATTTCAACAAAATTATCATTTTTAAAAATAGAATATGCTATAATAAATTAAATTGTGCACTATATATTGCTCAAGAATGGAGCTTGTGTTTCCGGTTTTAAGCAAAAGAACAATTACCATCTTTAGTAAAGTAAGTACTCCATATTTAATGTTTGATGACATATTCTGATTCAAATGAATAAGCCATGACCTTTTTTTCCTATATCAGTTTTTATACTCCATAACTTAATTAAACATTAGATTAATAGAATAATGTCAAGATTACTAACATACTACTGACATAAAAAAATAATTTTATTTTGAGATTAGAATTTTTCATATGGGGTTTTTAAATATTATTTATGGGATTATGTCTACATGATGAGAAAAATAATTTATTTTGTCAAGTTGACAATCATGTAGAGTGATTTTGTAAAAGAAAATCGTAAGTTGAGTGACTTTATTTTTCACATATTTGAGTGACCTTTTGAGATAGGATTTATTTCCAACTCTATCATGCAATGCCTTGGCATATGGATGTAGAAATTTATGTGATGCTATTTATTGTGGTTCGACTTTTTCCTGAAACCCCTCCATAACGAAAGCTTTAGCGTGTTGGGCTTCCGATTTTCACACATTGCACTTGATTTATTAGATGGCATAATACATAAATATGACCCTAAACTTGACACCAAATTATAATTTTGACCTTAAACTTTGATAGTGTACAAATAGGACCTTTAACTATTCAAAACCTGAACAAATATGACCTCCGATTTTGCAACCCCCTGCGTGAGTTTCACTTGCGCCTACGTGGAAAGGTAATCCAATCACACGATGCCACGTCACTAAAAGGGCTGACTTGGAGGGACTTTTGATCGGAGGTCATATTTGTGCAGTTTTGAATAGTTAAAGGTCAAATTTGTCTTTCATCTGAAACGACGTCGTTTTCCTTTTTGTGTTAAAACTGCGTCGTTATTATTATTATTATAATTTTTTTATTTATTTCTGGCGTTTTGCTTTTTGTGTTAAAACAGAGTCATTTTTTTTTTTTTATTATTATTATTAGAGAAAAAACATGTTTTCCCCCCTGAACTTGTCCTCCAAACTCACTTTAACACTTAAACTTAACTTTCATTTATTTATCCCCCTCAACATCTTTAAAGCGTATAAATTTCACCTTTCGAAACTGAATACCTCTCTCACAACGGAGAGTGTGCACACACGCCGACAAATCAGTGCCACGTCACTGCCACGTCGGAGCCACACAAGAAAAGTATTTTTTAAAAATAATTATATATATATATATATATATATATATATATATTAAAAAATATTTTTTTCACATACATGTCCACCCACCCGCCCACCCCCACCCTCCACCCTCACCCATCCCGCCGCCATCTGTCATCTTCAACATTGCCCATGTATGGGTTCTTCATTTTTGGGTCTCAAATTTCAACATAAACTAGCTAAATTCATATCAATCAAACTCAAATTTCAATTACAACTTCACAACATCATTAGAAAATCTCAATAATCAATTTGGAATCAACCATGAATCTAATAAACTCATTTTTTTTTGTCTTCAAGCTTTTTTAAAGGTTCAATAATGGTGGATACAAAATTAAACTAGTAAAATTCATACCAATCAAACTCAAATTTTAGATACAACTTTACAACATCATCAGAAAACTTCAATAATCAATTTCGACATCAATCTCATCTTGAATTCACCGAACTCATTTTTTTTTTGTCTTCAAGCTTTTTCAAGCTTCAACAATAGCGGATACAAAATTAAACAAGAAAAATTCATACCAATCAAATTCAAAATTCAAGTACAACTTTACATCATCATCGGAAAACCCCAATAATCAATTTGAACATCAACCATGAATTTGAGACTCATTTTTTTTTTGTTTTCAAGCTTTTTCAAGGTTCAATAATGGTGGATACAAAAGACAATCTCATAAATCCAACAACAGATTTCTTGAAAATTCACATAAGTTATTTAGTTCAACAATCATGTATTGAAAGACTTTCTTTTCCAAATTTATTTTCTAACCCATTAAAATTCATAACTTTTCACACACTTTTTTTCTTTCTTGAAGAAATTAATGAAGATAATAGAAGTGGAGATGGAGAGTTAGAAGAAGGAGAAAGGGAATTGGGGTGAGGTGTAAAAAGAAATACAAGAAAACGGAATGGAGTGAGGAGGGGGGGGGCTTATGAAGAAGATGAAGATTGGATGGGGTGAGAGGTAAAGGGTGAGTTTCTCTTTATATATATATATAATTAAAAAAAGTGGGACCATATTAGTTTTTTAATAGAAAAAACATTTTTTTTTTAAATTCCACGTCAGCTTGAGGGGTGAAATTAATACGCTTTAAAGATGTTAAGGGGGATAAATAAATGAAAGTTAAGTTTCAGTGCTAAAGTAAGTTTGGAGGACAAGTTCAGGGGGGAAAACATGTCTTTTCTCTTATTATTATTATTATTATTTTATTTATTTCTATAGCAGCAACACCTAGCTTTTTTTTTATTAAAAAAAAAGAACAACTATTAGCAGGGATCGAACCCGCGCAGTAGGCTGAAGGAAGCGCCCAGGAAGAGCAAATAACACTACTGGGCTATCTAAGTGCCTTGTTTCATGTTGTTCAACATTATTATACGTACATAAATATAGATTTTCTATCTTATATATACAATGTAATTTTTTACGGAGGGGGCTCAGGTGAACCACATGGCAACCACGTAGGTCCGCCCCTGCGTTAATTTAATAACGTTAATTTAATAATATTTTAATAACGTTAATTTGATAATGTTAATTTAATATACTACTACTACTATCCTTAATAACGATTTAATAACGTTTTATTAAAACTGTAATTTTTTTATTATTAGTATAGTTTCATCTTTAATTTAATATTTAAATAAATTATATTTAGATATATTATATAATTTAAATTCGCCCTCTGCTTCATAATATATATAGATACCCCCGCGATTTTTTCGTATGAGGCTGAACCACCTAATTAATAAATCTTCAATATTGCTCTTTTTCCGCAATGACGAAAGCAATTAGATGCCATTTTCATCTTTGGGCCGAAAATAATGAAAAAATAATAGTGAAAAGTCATTTAAATGTATAAAAAGGAATTAGTAAGGGCATTATAGTCATTTTACTAGTTTTTTTTTCTGTTGAAACGTTTTGATTTTAAGCTGCACGTGTTCAGTTTTGCGTGTTGAACATGCGCTTTGCCACGTAGGATCGGAGATCATATTTGTACAGTTTTGAATAGTTAAAGGTCATATTTATGCACTGTCAAAGTTTAAGGTCAAAGTTATAATTTGGTGTCAAGTTTAAGGTCATACTTATGTATTATGCCTTATTAGATTAAGGATGTACTCCTTCAATTTTAGCAATTTCTTTGGTGATTTTTGACTGGACGCAAGAAGTTGATTTTTGAAATTTAATTTTAAACAAGCCATTAAAAGTATAAGGACAAAAGGAAAAATTAAAGTTAATAAACAAATAATTATTCTAATCTATGAAGGAAAAAATGGGAAAGTCATAACTAATAAACTCCAATCTCATCTTTACTTTCCCATTTGGAAACTGATATTGGATTCCTAACAGAGTTTGTTGAAGTTGAACGCTTAAATGTAACTTGATAGGACGACTTCTAGGCTTAACACTCAACGCGACGCCTGCAACTTCAATTACTTGAACTATGTAAATAGAATTTGCCTCACCAACATTAGTCACAGTTTTCGTGTACGTTTGAGCACCTAATTCGAGATTAACTGAAAATGAAGGATAGTATCAACTCTGCTTCAGCTATGCATGATGTGCAATGTACCTTCCTTTTCACAATGATACTGACTTGCTGAATGGTGTAGTTTAAGCCACAATAAGTATGGCATGGCTGAGTCATGTAAATATCCCTATCCAGTTCCCTGTGCCCTAACTTCCAATCTTTGCTTGCTGCAAGCGCCAATAATGCACACAATGTTGTGAACTTGGCTACTGGACTGAAGGTTTCATCATAGTCTAGTCCATATTTTTGAGAAAAACCCCGAGCCACCAAACGAGCTTTGTTTCTTTCAACAGAACCATCCGCACGACACTTCACTTTATAAACCCATTTTCAAGAAATCGGTTTAACATCTCTTGGCTTCGGCATGAGCTCCCAAGTCTGATTTTGCTGTAATGCATCGATCTCCTC
Source organism: Capsicum pubescens (assembly GCA_030864215.1). Classification (NCBI taxonomy): domain Eukaryota; kingdom Viridiplantae; phylum Streptophyta; class Magnoliopsida; order Solanales; family Solanaceae; genus Capsicum; species Capsicum pubescens. The sequence goes on from CM061539.1 coordinate 160,482,823, forward strand.
TTTCATAGCTTTAGTCCACTTCGGATTTGGAGATGTCTCTTCTGTTAGGAAATTAAGATTTATCTAGAAACTCCTAGTTAGTAGATATTTTTGTATTAGACAAGTCTTTTATTTAAAATGAGTGGTGGTTAGTTTTGGCCACATATGTACTTAGTATTGTGTGAGATATTTTTTCTTGTTTTGTGATTTGTATTCCTCTCACACACACTATATATATATGTGTGTGTGTGTAGTCTATGTAATGATCTATCAAGAGAAATAAATAGAATACTCAACAAGTTTCAGCTCTTCTTCTTTTCTCTGCAGTTTGTTTTCTGGTAGCAATTTACAGCTCCATTTTGTTGTTGTTTCAGCTTGTTTCTTCTCAGTTCTTCTTGCCTTTCTTTTGACATGGTATCGGAGTTCATTTTTTAAGGGATATCAATTTGTTTTTTGTTGATTGGCTCATCTTTTTTTAAGCTTTTTTCTTAGATCTATTTGTTGAAAAAACATGGCACCAGAAAATCAACCGGGTCCTCCGATTTTCTCGGCGGAGAATTACCATATTTGGGCCATTAAAATGAAGGCTTATTTGAAGGCTCTCAACTTGTGGAATGTCGTTGAGAGAGGAGAACTTGTTGTCCAGCCATTGAGAGACAACTCAACTCTCAATGATATCAAAAAGTATGATGGGTTGGTGACTAGATTTCCAAGAGCTCTCACTTGCATACATTTAAATCTTCTGGAAGTGATGTTTACAAGGATTATGGCTTGTGAGACAGCCAAAGAAGCTTGAGATAAGCTAAAGGAAGAGTTTGAAGGAAGCAACAGAGTGAAGTCTGTCAAGGTCTTAACCTTGAAGAGGGAGTTTAAGCTCTTGAAGATGAAGAACTCGGATAGTGTGAAAGAATACTCTTCCCTGATGGATATTATGAACCAAATAAGGATACTTGGTGTAAACTTTCCAGATCAGAAAGTTGTATAGAAGATCACGGTCAGCCTTCTGGACAAGTTTGAATAAAAAATCTCAGCTATTGAAGAGTCTTGTGACTTGAATACTCTTTCAATAGCTGAGTTGATCTCTAAATTGCAAATCCAAAAGCAACGGGTAACTATGAGAAGTGAAGGGACAGTCGAAAATGCCTTTCAAGTAAGGCATAAATTCAAGCAACAAAAGAAAGGCAAAAAAGTCCCTTTAGACCACTCTAGAGAGGTGAAATCTGGTGGATACCAAGGTGAATTGTTCAGGAGAAGAAAATTTTCACCTTGTGGTATTTGTAAGAAACAAACCGCTTGGAGAAGAATTGTTGGCAAAAGTCCAAGAGGTCTCCTATTTCATGTAGATATTGTAAGAAGTATTGACACATTAAGAAGTATTGCAGGCAAAATCAAGCTCAAAGTGGTCAGTCTTCCCAATGAGTAAATTTTGCGGAAGATCAGAAAGTTGAAAAATCAAAGGAGGAGCTATTCATGGCTTCACACACTTCATCTATTGATCGATATAATTGGTATGCCGATAGTGCGTGCACAAGGCACATGCCGATTGATGAAAATCTGTTTGTTATCTTGGACAAGTCTGATAGGACTAAGTGAAGCTTGGAGATGGTGCACTGGTGCAAGCTCAAAGAACAGGATCAGTGAAATTTCCTACGGACGAAGGTATAAAAATCATAAACGATGTTCTTAATGTGCCAAGCTTGACTCAAAACTTGTTAAGTGTTGCTCAGTTGCTTCACAATAATTATTCACTTACTTTTAAGGATAAAAAATATGTCATTTATGATCCTAAAGGTTGTGAAGTAGCTAAAATTAGCATGATTGGTAATTCCTTTCCAATTTCATGCTATTATTTTGAAAGTTGCTCTTTCAATGTTGAAATGAGTGATACTTGGCTTTGGCACAAAAGATTCAGTCATTACAACCTTAGTCCATTGGTGTATATGCAATCCAAGGGTATGGTGCTTGATGTACCAAAAATTGACATGTGCCGAGATGTTTGTGAGTTATGTCAATTTGATAAATTGCATAGACGATCCTTTTCTAAAGGAAGTCTTTGGACGGCAAAGGAAAATCTAGAGTTGGTTCATACAGATATATGTGGACCAATGAGGACGACTTCTTTGAGTGGGAATAAATATTTTATTCTCTTTATAGATGATCTAACTCGAATGACATGGGTCTATTTTTTAAGTAGAAAAGTTTAGGTGTTTTCTGTTTTCAAAGAATTCAAGGCTATGGTAGAAAGGGAGAGTGGTTGTCGGTTGAAGTATATCAGGTCAGATAATGGAATTGAATAGACTTCGCATTAGTTCAGCAAGTATTGAAAAGATGTAGGCATTCAACAACAATTTACTGTGAACTATACTCCAGAACAAAATTGGGTTTTTGAGAGAAAGAACAGAACTGTGATGGAGATGGCGAGATGTATGCTAACAGAAAAGAAGATACCCAAATGTTTTTGGGCTGAGGCAGTCAATACCGTAGTCTATTTTCTGAACAGATTACCAACTAGAGCACTCCAAGACATGACACCATTTAAAGCATGGAAAGGTATAAAGCCGTCTGCGAGACACTTAAAAATCTTTGGTTCAGTTGCTATGCACATGTTCCCGATGCTAAAAGATAAAAATTGTATAATAAGGCAGAACTCTGTATTTTGTTGGGCTATAACATAGCTGCAAAAGGGTATAAATTGTATAATGTTCATACGAAGAAGGTGCTTATCAATAGAGATCTTGCGGTAGATGAGTCTAGCCACTATGATTGGGATCGAGATATTGTTATAAAGAACCAAGATGGGAGTACTTCAGTTGCAATTCAAAATCCACAGACGAGTGATATTTATTTCAATCCTATTATTGAAAAAGAGCACAATTCAGATGTTGAATTAACTTCAGATTCTCCTGTATTGAAGACCAGGTCACTACCTGAAGCTTATGAGTAATGCAATTTTGCTCTTGTGGAACCATCTTTCTTTGAAAAAGAAGCAGATCATGAAGCTTGGATTTCTGCAATAGAGGAGGAGCTTGCCATGATTAATAAAAATAATACTTTAGAGCTGGTTGATGGGCCCGAACAAAAGAACATCATCGGTGTCAAATGGGTCTATAGAACAAAGTTCAATCCAAATGGCTCCATCTTCAGACATAAAGCCAGGCTCGTAGTTAAAGGCTATTTCCAACAACCTAGAGTGGACTTTGGAGATACGTTTGCTCCTGTTGTGAGGCATGAGATAGTAAGATTTCTAATTGCTCTTGCAACACAATACAAGTGGAAAATCTATCATTTAGAGGTCAAATCTGCATTTTTAAATGACTTTCTTGAAAAAGATATTTATGTTGAACAACCTGAAGGTTTTATAGTTGCAGGTGAAAAAGACAAGGTGTATAAGCTTAAAAAGACTCTCTATGGCCTTAAACAAGCTCTGAGAGCTTGGTACAATAGGATGGATACTCATTTGTTATCTCAAGGCTTCAACCGAAGCCTAAATGAGCCTACTTTATACTTCAAAAGGCAAGCTGATGGGAAGTTAATTGTTATATCCATTTATGTTGATGATTTGATGATCACAAGTGAAGATTCTCTTGCGGTTCAAGAAGTTAAAAATGTGATGCTAAAAGTTTTTGAAGTGTCTGATCTAGGGGAAATGAAGTTCTTCCCGAGAATAGAGATTTCTCAATCTTCTGAATGAATTTTATTGTCCCAAAAGAGGTATGCCCTGAATCTCTTAAAAAGACTCAAGCTTGATAAGTGCAAACCTGTTGCAACTCCACTTGTTATGAATGAAAAGTTAATAAAGAATGACGGAGAAGAGAGGACAGATTCACATAGAAGCCTTATTGGAAGCTTGTTGTATCTACTGCTACCAGGCCAGATGTGATATTTGCTGCTAGTTTATTGTCCCGATATATGCAATGTCCCAGCACCAAGCATTTTGGAGCTGCTAAAAGGGTGCTGAGGTACATTAGAGGGACAACAGATTATGAAATTTGGTATAAAAGTGTGGAAAATGGATCTCTTATTGGCGATTCAGGTAGTGACTGGGGTGGACGCTTGGATGATTACAAAAGCAAATCTAGTTACTCCTTTTCATTTGGTTCAGACATTTTCTCATGGAGCACAAAGAAGCAGAATATCGTAGCTCAATCTTCAGCTGAAGCCGAGTATGTGGTTGTTGCCTCTGCTACAAATCAAGGAATTTGGTTGAGAAAATCTTGTTTGAATTGGATCTTTTGCCAAAAGAACCAACTGTGATCTATGTGGACAATAAATCAGCCATTGCTATGGCTGAAAATCCAGTGCAACCTGGAAGGACATAGCATATCAACATCAGATTCCATGCTTTGTGAGATGCCAAGAAGAATGGGGAAGTTAAGCTGGTGCATTGCAGAAGTGAAGAACAACAAGCCGATATTCTACCAAGGCTCTTTCCACCAATAAGTTTGAGTTTCAAAGGTCGTTGCAGGGAGTTTCAATGAAAATCTTTAGGAGGAGTGTTAGGAAATTAAAATTTATCTAGAAACTCCTAGTTAGTAGATATTTTTGTAGTAGACAAGTCTTTTATTTAAAATGAGTAGTGGTTAGTTGGCCACCTATGTACTTAGTATTGTGTGAGATATTTTTTCTTGTTTTGTGATTTGTATTCCTCACACACACACTATATATATGTGTAGTCTATGTAATGATCTATTAAGAGAAATAAATAGAGTACTCAACAAGTTTCAGCTCTTCTTCTTTTCTCTGCAGTTTGTTTTCTGGCAGCAATTTACAGCTCCATTTTGTTGCTGTTTCAGCTTGTTTCTTCTCAGTTCTTCTTGCCTTTCTTTTGACATCTTCAAATGTTTCAGGTTCTTCTGCAGCTCCTTCTACTATGGCGAAATTGGCATACTTAGGAATTTTCTTGCGAATTATCAGTCCTCTTCTAGTTGGACCCGGATTGTCTTGTTCTCCTTCCTTTCCTCTTCTAAGTGGAGCCGGATTGTCTTCTTCTACTTCTCATTCGATTGTCGGTAGACACCTGATTGTCAAGGATTCTGAGTTGTGTCATGTTCATCTTCATCATCGTCTTATCTTCAGTTTCTCCTAAGCTCAAAGGAATAATTTCCAGCTCATCTTTAAAGTTATCCGAGCTTGAAAGTGTACCATCTTCTGAAGACCACCATGAGGATGCCTCATCAAATACAACATTTCGGGATGTATAGCACCTTCCAGTTGTAGGATCACAACATTTCCACCTTTTTCTTTGATTATATATCCTACAAAGATGCACCTGACAACTTTTTTTTTTCTTTCAATTTTGCTGCACAAATGATCTGGTACAAATACATAGCGCACACATCCAAAGACACGGAAGTAGCTAACTGTAGTCTTAAGATTCCACACTTTCTCAAAGATGATATGAAATCCAACCTTTATTGTGGAAGCCTATTGATCACAAAGGCTGCTGTCCTCATTGCTTCTGCCCAAAATCTTTCATGTACATTCTTTTGCATGAAGCATACTTTGATAGATTTCTGCATGATGTCGGTTCTTTCTCTCCGTGGCCTTATTTTGTTGCGGAGTATACACTCATGTGAACTGATGATTTATTTGACATTTGCGAAGAAACTCCAGAAACTCCGTTGAGATATATTTTCCTTACTTCGCAAACAACCAATTTTCTTGTCAAGATCTGCCTCCATTACCTCTTTGAACTCCTTTAATTTTGACAAAGTGTCGGATTTTTCCTTCATAAAATACACCCATACTAACCTAGAGAAATCATCTATAAATGTTAGTATGTACTTCATTCCACCAATTGGTTGTTGCTTCACAGGACCAAATACATCTGGGTGTATATCAACTCAAGTGTTCTCTTTTCTCTAAATTTGGACTCTTTATATGGTAGTTGGTGTGCTTTCCATACTGACATCCAGCGGAAATTGCAATTGCTCTTACTTCTAGTTGTGGCAGTCCCTTGGGCATTGACTTCTTTTTTTTTTAAAAAAAGCATCGACTTCCTCATCATCATATTCAACTTGGAAAAGCTAAAATGACTCAGTTGCATAGGCCACAGATCAACTGTTTCATTTCTTCCTTGCCTTGTCTACGTATGCAGCTTCTGTTGGCAACACAAAAATTGAGTCTAGTTTTCTTCCTTCCATCATTGGTGTTTTTGTAATGTTGAGCTCACCATATACCTTAACATCTTCCAGACCAAACAAAACATAGCGGCCAAAAAATGTTGGTTGTGCTACTGAAAATAAATTATTCTTCATAACTGGACATGGTAAACACCTTGGTACATTGCTAAGAGAGCTAGCTCCTCTTCAGCAGCAAAGCATGCCTCAACATCCCGTTCACTGTCGTTATTGGACGTAGCAACATTATCCTCCCCAAGTTTTTCCTTTTTATTACCTTCCACAATTTTTCCTTTTTAACCAACAATCTATTCCTTATGACCCATCTTTCCACAATTGAAGAAACTCGAGAAAATTAGGTGGGAGGTGACAAAAAAGTACTTAAATTAAAAATGGTGATAACTTTGACCAGCTAAGGTCAAAACTTCAATTTAAATTCTGATTAAGTGAATTGGGGTACAAAGTGTAATTTTTAAAAACTTTTTAATTTTTTAAAAAGTCTTCTCACTCCAAATTTCAAATTCTAGAATTTCCCCCTTTTTATTATGTTTCATTCTTTCTTCTCTCTTTTTTCTTTCTTCCTCTCTCCAAATTTCTTTCTCCCTATTTTCTTCTTATTTTTCTCTTTTTTTTTTCTTTCTCTTTTCATTTCGTTCTTCTCCTTTTTTAATCTTCATGGATTATTTTTTAAAAAAAAAATTGAGAAGTTTGAAAAGAAATTTTTTGATTTCTTTTAAAAATGAATAAAAAAATAATGGCAGAATACATAAATATGAACTAAACTTGACACCAAATTATAACTTTTATCTTAAACTTTGATAATGTACAAATAGGACCTTTAACTATTCAAAACCTAAACAAATATGACCTTCGATTTTGCAACCTCCATACGCGAGTTTCACTTGCGCCTACGTGGATATGTAATCCAATCATACGGTGTCACGTCATTAAAAGGGTTGACTGGAAGAACTTTTGATCTGAAACTTAAAACGACGTTGTTTTGCTTATTATTATTATTATTATTATTATTATTATTATTATTATTATTATTATTATTCTACTATTTCTACATATTACATACTACTATTGCTTCTATCAACATACCACTGCTACTACGACTAATTATTATTATTATTATTATTATTATTATTATAATAATAATAATAATAATAATAATAATATTTTAATAAAATTTTCATCTTAATTACATTTTATTAATAACGTTAATTTAATATACTACTACTGTTCTTAATAACGTTTTCTTAGTAACATTTTAATAACGTTAATATAATAATATTTTAATAACGTTAATTTAATATACAACTACTACTGCTCTTAACAACCTTTTATTAATAACGTTTTAATAACGTTAATTTAATATACAACTACTACTGCCCTTAACAACCTTTTATTAATAACGTTTTAATAACGTTAATTTAATATACTACTACTACTGCCCTTAATAACGTTAATTTAATAACGTTTTAATAACGTTAATTTAATAATATTTTAATAATATTAATTTAATAACGTTAATTTAATAACTTTAATTTAATAACATTTTATTAAAACTATAATTTTTTTATTTATTATTAGTATAGTTTCATCTTTGAGCTGAAAATAAAGAAAAAATAATAGTGAAAAGTCATTTAAATATATAAAAAGAAATTAGTAAGGGCATAATAGTCATTTTACCCTTTTTTTTTGTTGGAACGTTCAAATTTTTAGCCCGATGCGGCCAGTTTTGCGTGTACAACATGCATTTTGCCACATAGGATCGAAAGTTATATTTGTGCAGTTTATAATAGTTAAATGTCATATTTGTGCACTATAAAAGTTTAAGGTCAAAGTTATAATTTGATGCCAAGTTTAGGGTCATATTTATGTATTATGCCAAAAATACTTCAGCAACTATGAGAGTTGCTCAGCAACTACCATAGTTGCTACAACAGTTATGGTAATTGCTGCAACAACTATTATTTGTTGTTGTGTTACAACAATTATCGAAATTGTTGTAGCAATTATCGAATTTGTTGCAGCAACTTCGATAGTTGTTACAGCAACTTCGATACTTAATTTCTGAAAAAAGATATGGTTGGTGGAGGATTCCACGAAAAAGTGATATTTATGGTAAAAAGGGTGGTGCTGGTGGTGACGCCAAATGAGAAGATGACATTTATTGCGGTGTTGATAGCGACGGTGATGGTGGAGAAAGAAGAAAAATAGGCGATAGCTATGTACAGAGAGGAAATAATGGTGAATCTGAAAGAGATGGCAATGGTAGTGATAGTGATAGTGGAGGAAGAGGAGGTGGCGTCGGCAGCAACAAAAAGGGTGTGGAGGAAGAGGTGGTGGTGATGGTGTAGGGATCTTTGTGTAAATATGGTATAGGAATCTTTGTGTAAATAATAAAACTTGAGGATTTTAAAATTAATGTCATTAACACTAATCTTAAAATTGTCACTTCAACTCAATATTTAACGCTTGTGTCACTCTTCTTTTTTTAGTTTTAAAACTTTTTTGTCACCATTAATTAAAACTCCTCACTTATCAAAGAAACTCCTCCTGTTTGCTTAGCTAATGCTTCTTGACCAGCTAGAAAAGTTCAAACTAACAATTGATTGTTGTTTCTGCCATCCTTGCACAATTTCAATAAAACCTCTATACTCGCGTCTCAAACTACGAACAATTTTTTGCTTTTGTCCTGAATTCTCCAATGGCTTTCTCTAGATCTAGCTCAGAAATTTCAAGGCACAACATCTTCACCTTGTTGAAGTATTGATCAATTGTCATATCACGTTGTGCTATCGACAATAATTCGCTTTCTAGAAGTTGGAGTCTCGTGTCATTCTTCTTTGTGAAGAGAGTCTTAAGCATGTCCCATGCTTCTTTCAGAGTCTTGGCATCTCGAATATGCTCTAGGACATCATCTTCAACGATTGTCTTCAAAACATACATTGGTTTGCCTTCCTTTATGGTCCACTTTCTCAACGTACCAGTTGCATCTTCCGTCTCTGGTTGTACAACCTCGCTGCCATTGATAACCTCCCATAAGTATTGACCCTGCATACAAGACATCACACACGTTGACCATGCATTGTAGTTTTGATTGTTGAGCTTCTTGATTCCACCAACAACTCCTACTTGCTGCATATCGCCCATTATGTGGGAAGAGAAACAAACTTCCGTCAAATAGTTATGATCTTTCACCGGCTCTTGAGGGCGTGCATTCCATGTAAATTAGCAAGACTATTTTAGAATCACATAAATATTTTTGTTAAAAATGTGTATGAGGTGTACATCTAAAGTAAAAGGAAGGTTTTATAAGAATACAAAATGTAAAACTGACTCTTGTATGTCATCAGAGTCAATTCAAGTCGGAAATGATCAAATTTTTGTGTGCGTGTATATTCATTCAATTGCTGGTGCAATGGCTATAGCATCAGTGACATACACTGCTATAAATCTATGGATGGATCGATTTGTTTGATCTGGAAAGGTTACATGATAATTAACATGGAACATAGTTTGACAGATTTATTGAGTGCTCCTGCAACAACGGTTAGGTGACTCCAAACTGCATGTTGTTGTTCTTATGTGTTGCCTTTTGGTCAAAAGATGAGAAAAGTCACTAGTGGCAGCACTAACAACGTGAATAACTTTTGCTATTTTTGTTGTTAGTACATGCTACATGCTGTTACTTTCCATGGAGAAGAAAGCTCAAGAGGAAAGGCGCATCGTCTTCTTTCCAATAGCTATCTATTGCAATTTATGTACATGCGCCGATGCCTATTGACAATCCTAATCCTTCTGGATTCATCAACTTTCACCTGGTACAACTTGGTAGTACAATAATCCACCTAACAGGAATAGTGGAAGTAAACAAAAAATTATTGTTCTTTGATTCAAATGATCATTGGCAAGGCAAGTGTTTTCCCAATAACTGTTATACGCTGGAACATAGGTTGTGTTGTTTATCTTCGTCTAATTAAAGCTCATCCATTCCACTTTATGTTACCATATTTCATGGATTTTGAAAATGAAAAAGTTGGAGGAAATGTTACATTCTGGGATAATGGGTTGTCTTACTTACCAAATATTAGTAATAAGTAAGATATCAACTTGTTTTGCAATAAAATATTTTCTGAGAGAAAATATTCTCCTTCATACCAAATACACCCTTTATCTTGGTCAAACTCTGTTCAACATCATTCGATGGTTTATCACTTCTTCTTGGATTTATTGGGTCTTGTGAAGCTATTGACACCGTCCAACATCACTTTAATTTATCCAGTGGTACTTGACTGGATGCAAAAAATTGATTTTTGAAATTCAATTTTAAACAAGCCATTATTAAAAGTACAAAGGCAAAATGAGAAATTAAAGTTAATGAACAAATATTTATTCACAATCTATGTAGGAAACAATGAGAAAGTCATGGCTAATATACTCCAATCTCATCATCTTTACTTTCCCGATCTGAAAACTGATATTGGACTTCTAACAGAGTACTTGGCTGAAGACCATTTTATGTATCCTTGTGAAGAATTGGTTGAAGTTGATCGCTTAAATGTGACTTGATAGGACAACTTTTGGTTCAAAGTTGAGAATTTCAAGATTCTAGGCTTAATACTCAACGCGACACCTTCAACTCCGATTACTTGAACTGTGTAAATCGAACTAGCCTCACCAACATTAGTCACGGTCCTCGTGTATGTTTGAGCACCTGATCCAAGATTGATTGAAAATGAAGGATAATTCAATTCTGCTTCAGCTATCCTTGATGTGCAATGTACCTTCTTTTTCACAACGGCAGTGACTTGTTGATCAGTGTAGTTTAAGCCACATAAGTAAGGCACATAATCTTGGGGTTGGATGTCATAAATTAGGCCAGGATCATTTGCCTTCGATGGATTTACATGGCCTGATCCAATTGTAAATAGATCAGCAGGGTTGAGTTTTTCATCCTGAATGGGATTGTTGCCAAGGTTGACAAAATCAGCAGTCGTCATGATTGCAGACTTAATTGCAGCTGGAGACCAATGGGATGTGCACTCTTTAACAAGGCTGCTACTCCTGCAAGGTGAGGGCAAGCCATAGACGTGCCAGAATCCATGTTGAATGATTTAACAGACGGCATCACCCCTTCAGCTGTTTCTATCCATCCCGCAAGGATATTCACCCCAGGGCCAATGATGTCAGGCTTTAATATGCCTGAACTTATTGTATTTGGTCCCCTAGAAGAGAAGAAAGCAACTTCTGGAGCGTGCTCGTCTCCAAATCTCGTTCCCTTGAATGCTATTGTTGCAACAGGGGCTGATGTTGAATATATGTATTTTATGATCTTTAGTCCATCAATATAACTGATATGTGTTGCAGGAAGGACATGAAGGTCTGCATATGTTGTATCGCCACGGTCTTTTTCGTTCCTGAGAATCATGGCAGCGCCACCAGCTTTTTCGACTGCTTGTCCTTTGTCTGTTTCAGACAAGTTACCCTTGGTTTCACACAACACTATTTTACCCCTGACAACAATTCTAGCCAATGTCTCACAATTACCGCCATTTATGAGGGGCAATAATTTTCTTGAAATTTTTGCTGACTGAAAGGCCGATTGGCCCTCATATTTAGCTCCATTACCCAAAACTGCTACAGCACTAATCTTTCTGTCCGTTGTACTAGCGCCAACAGTTAGAATCCATGGAGATCCATTCTCTATAGTAGCACTAAATGGTCCGCTATTTCCTGCTGAGCAACTTACGAAAATCCCCTTCTCAATGGCGCTATATGCTCCAATTGCTATGATTTCTTCATAGAGGGGTCTAGCCTCTCCTCCAATGGAAATGGAAATTACATCCACCCCGTCTTCAATGGCAGCATCATAACCTGCTAAGATATAAACTTCCTCACAATCGCCATTATCATCACAGACTTTGTAAATGGCCAAATGAGCACGGGGTGCAATGCCAACAGCAGTGCCATTGGCATTATCACGCCAATTGGCACCATCCACAAAGTTGCCAGCAGCTGTGCTTGAAGTATGGGTCCCGTGTCCATCTCCATCCAAAGGTGACTTAGCCGTCTTCACAAAGTTTCGTGCTCCAATAAGCTTGTTGTTACAAGCTTTGAAATGTAACTCACATCTGCCTTTCCATTTGGCAGGCGGAGGAGGCATCCCGTTGTCGTTGAATGAAGGATGTTGTGGAGTTATTCCAGAATCAAGCATACCAATAATCACACCTTTACCCGAATTTGAGGCTTTCCACAAGCCAACATTCTGGTGCAGGCCAAGGAAACTAGGACTGTGTGTGGTATGCAGCTGCAGCACCCTTTGAGGACGCGCAGATACAAATCCTAGTTTTGTTTCCATCACCTTCACTTCATCTGGTGACAACCATGCAGCAAACCCGTTAAAAACATGACGATAAGAATAAATAATGCGCGATGAATGATCAGAAATATTTGGTGGCAAAAATGACTGATGCCAGAGGTATAAATCTTTTGAATCAGAGAAAACAAAATCATCAGGCAACGCAAGCTGCACAATGTAAGTTTCTAAATCATTTTGGTTAGTAAAATGTTCAGCAAAAGTAGTTTTTGATGAATGAAGCAATATGAAGATGCCAAAAAAGGTTGAAACGAATTTGAGATTCATATCTATTTCTTGGTGACTATCACATTGAGCAAGATGTGCATTATATAATGCTTTTTGATGAAGATCAATTCAATATGTTAATTATGTCCCCTTTTACGGATGTTCCAGATTAAACTTGGATTAATTACATTACCTTTTAAACTTTATAGTGTACACACTCTATATCTTCCTTAAATAAAAAAATTAATCTATTCCTTATGGTCAACAATTCATTTTTGTGCCAAATATCCATATTAGCCAATTCAACTTGGAAAAATAATTATTGGCTGAACATGCTATTTTATGGATATGGATCAATTAGACATTTACATTAGAGAACTTGACGTAACTAACCAATCTTAAAAAACACATTATATATTTTTAGCATTGTTTTCAAAATAACAGTAGTTGCAAAGAATAGTTACACAGTTTGTCGAAATTGAAAGCTGAACAAATTTCCTTTTCGTTCTAGTCGATTCACTAAAGAAAGAAACCGTGGAAACGATTGTAATTTATTAGGGAATAATGAATTTCTACTAATCTGTAGGGGCCTAAATAAATGTGGTTTATGAATTATTACTTTACTTTTTTATTAGCTTTCTTTTTTCTTTTGTTTCTACATTGATAAAATACTTGCTTAATTATTTTAATTTATTATAAATTTAGATATATAATAGCGCTTATAATTTTTTTGTCAATAGTATATGTGATAAATCTTTGATAGCAATATATATCAAATATTATGTGTATGTAAGCTGTATGCTTGAAATAACATTATAAATATAATGGTATTATAGCAAATATGTATGAAATAGGAAACTTAAAATTCTAGATCTGTCCAAAGAGCATTCATATTCTCTACGCAAGTGTGAAATATTGCTGGAAATTGGAGAAAATTCATTTATATATTCAAAATTTAAATTTAATGAATGGATCCCTAAAATTCTCTCTAGCCGCCGTTGACTTCTAAACCTAGCCGTTGACTTTTCAGGCCAGCATGGCTGCCATAGCCGGTGGGACTATCCCACCGGATGATAGTAACAAACACACTACGGAGGTAACAGAATATGTTGATTAATTGAAACCTAAAGTGGTGGATAACTCTAACATTAGAGTTCCACCTAAACCGGTTATAATGTTGTATGGGGAGCCTAATATTACGTGGAAATCATCTGAAGTTAGAAATTTAATCATGCAGGAGAAATTACATTATGCAATCATCGGTAAGTTTTCTTATGAAAAACCTCATATTGAAATATTAAGGAAAATTATTCTGAATCAATGTGGAATAAAGGGACAATGCAATATAGGAGTGATGGATGAAAGACATGTGCTAATAAGGTTAGAAGCATTGGAGGACTATGTTCAATTATTATCAATGTCAGCTTTTTATATTCAGTCGATGGATAGATATTGGCAAATGAGGACCTTAAAGTGGGATTCATGGTTTGAGCCTGATGTTGAAACTTCAATTGCAGTTGCTTGGATTTCTATGCCAGATCTTCCATCAATTTTTTTTGCAAAAGATGCAATATTCTCTATTGCATCAGCTGTAGGAAGGCCTCTCAGAGTTGATATGGCAACCAAAAATCATACTAGGCCTAGTTGTGTGAGAGTGAAGGTGGAGGTTAATTTGGTTGCAAATTGCCTCAAAAGATACGAATAAACGAAGAGAATGATATTACTGGGGAGATTAAATCAAAATGGATACAAATTCAGTATGATTATATGCCAAAATACTGTAGAGAATGTTGTTTACAAGGGCATGATGAGGAAAGTTGTTGGAACAAGAATCCGAAATTATTTGACAAGATGAAGAAAGCAAGCAAAGATACAAAAGAGAAAACAGAAGAGAAGACTCAAGATGGGCAAATGAAGCAACAACAGCAACAAGACAATACAAGAAGAGAGAAAATAAATAATAAACAGTGGCATGCAAGAAAGAATAGATATGGGATTGACAAATTTGGGCATATTCTAGGAGAGATGAATGGAAAAAATGATAAGGAGCTGGAAGTTTCTAACTTTTTAATTTATTGAAAGACAAAGAAAATGAAGTTGATCACATTAAAGAGGTAGAAACAAAAGGTGATACAGATAAACAAGGGGATGGAGAGTCACTTAGTACAAAAGATTGGGTGAATACGAGTTTTGGTAAATATGCAAAAAATAAACAAGGAGCACAGGATGCAGAACAGATGAATGTAACAAAGAAAAGGACAAGCAAAGATAAAGATATGCAGAAGAATCAAGAACAGTAGGATGATAAGGTAGATAACCAGGAAAAAGTCAGTAATAAAGAGATGCAAAAGGAAGAAGAAGACAAGAAAATTCAGTTATTTGATGCAGAAGCAAATGAGTTGAAGATTCTGGAAGGGATTTCTCCATTAGCGATTGAATCAGACAAAGTGATGGAGATTTATAATGAAAAGAAGACAGATTTGGATGAAAATAACCTGGAAGATAACATTAATAAAGTAGCTAAGGATGCAGATATATCTCCCAATCAAGTTGAGTCAATGAAACCCAAGCAACGTAAATCAAAGAGGAAGAACCAGAATAATAATGCAAGTGCCGGCACAATTCATACAAGGAGTCAGGTTGCTAAGAATAAGTCAAGATGAAAGCATTAATATGGAATATAATATCTGTTAATACATAACGGGACTTTACCAGATTAATCACAATGCAGAAGAGAAATCTGTTTTGTTTTATAGGTTTTATGAAACCATTTCAAAAGAGGCAGCATATATAAGATTATAAAAAAAGATTGGGTATAATGCAAGCTGTAGTGAGTAGATCAGGTAAGATATGGGCATTCATGGATGGAAGTGTGGAATGTAGCATAGTCAAAGATGAGGAGCAACAACTATCAATGAAGCTGGCATGTCAACAAGGCGATGTAACTTTGTTAGTTACATTAGTTTATGCAAAGTGCAGTCATGAGAAAGGCAAGTTCTATGGGATTCATTATTAGACATGACTGGTTTTCAATAGCCTTGGCTAATAGGAGGGGATTTTAATATAATAAGAAATGAAGAAGAAAAATTAAGAGGATTACCAGTTACACTGAATGAAACTGAGGATTTTAATCAGTGTATAAGTTTGTGCAATTTGGAAGAACCTCAGTTTAATGAAAGTAAGTACACTTGGTGGAATGGTAGAACAGATGATGCATGTATATTTAAAAAGTTGGATAGGGTGTTGTTCAATGATAGATTACAGAATTTGTTTTAGACATTGGAGGTGGAGCATCTTCCTAGAAGTGGTTTTGATCATTCTTCTTTATTGATTCAGTTCAAGATGGATAAGGATCAAGTAATCAGATCTTTTAGATTCCTGAATCTATGGTTAAAGGATGAGGCATGTTTGGAAGTGATAAAGGACAATTGGAAAGCAGATAGAGATGGTAATCCTTTCATTGTGTATTATCATAAAATGAAGAAGGTTAAATCAGCATTGACAAGATAGAGCAAAGAGTCTTTTGGAAACATATTTCAGGAAATTTCCACTTTGGAAGATGTTTTGAAAGGTAAGAAAAAGAAATTTGAAGAGATGCCTGATGGAGAAAATAGGGAAGCTCTGAGTAAAGATCAGGCTAAATTAAACCTTCAATTAAAGAAAGAGGAAGAATTTTCGAAGCAAAAAGCAGGATATGAATGGTTTAAATATGGAGAAAGAAATATTGTCACTACCCGAGCCGAGGCCCTGGCCGCGACGGGCATCCTGAACCACACAAGCCTGAGATACCCCTGTCACGTACCAACCCACTAGTGATATTGTTCGCTGCACGGCTTTAAATCGTGTCACTAGGGAGTAAGACTTTCTTACTTATATACCCAACATCCCTCCTGTATTTTCCTAATGTAGGACTCCTTCCTAAGTTAGAGTGTTACATACACCCCCTTTACGAACTCAGTGTCCTCGCTGAGGTTTGCCCCACCAAATGCGATTTGCCTACACTCAAGACTGAGGTTTGCCCTGCCTTACCGAGATTTGCCTGCTGATGATAGGCGAATTTACGCGCCTATATCAATATATTTTGCCCATATTTTAGCCTAGTTTTGAGAACAAATTATATATTTCATGCACTTTTAGTCCTTTTTCCTGTAAGTGAGCTAACGAACATGATTAGTAAAGTTTCAGGTATAAATGATGCAGAATTCAGCATTTTATGGCTTACTTGACGCAAAAGAAAGCTCACGAAGGAAGGAAAGGGAGTTTACACGCCTAAGGACCAAAACTGCTGCATGGAAAATCTGTCCCGGGCTAAAACAGCATTTCTGAAGACTTTGGGGGACCAAAACTGCTGCATGGAAAATCTGTCCCGGGCTAAAACAGCAATTCTGAAGACTTTGGGGACTTACAGACACAAAGCTGGATTTTGACAATGATACATTAACCTAGTACAATTAGGTTATGTATTTCATTATTTTATTTGGATTATGATAATGTTACATTAACCTAGTACAATTGGGTTAAGTATTACATTAGCCTAGTAGGATTTGGTTAGATATTTTATTTATCTAGTAGGATTAGGATATGGGTATTATAAATACCCTATCATGCTAGAGATTTAGAAGAAGGAAGGAGGGAGGAAGGAGGGAGAACACAATACCTTCTTCCATCCCTCACATCTTCTTACATCTTCTTATAACTTCTCATCTAACATCTCATCTTACAATTCAATTCTATTTTTCTTCTTCTACTCTTCTATTCTTAAATTCCACAACAAGAGAATCGTTACTTTGCCTAGGAATTCACGCCTCACGCCTACCACCTAAGCTACACGAAATTACTCAATCTTGTGGTATAACAACAATGTCAATCGTGATCTCCTTCGCATTCATGGGTAACTAAACTTCTCTGTTGGGATTATGAAAGCCGAATGAGTTACTATCTATTGTTGTGAGTTTGTGAGTTCGAGGCATGTATATTGCTTATATCATTATTCTCTTCATCTTAATCTACATTCTTTGCGGTTGCAAACGCAAGAATACGCCAGTCTAACATTTAACTTGTTCGAGAGAAAAGTTATTTGTCTGGAAAAGAGATAATGTCAAGGTAGTAGGACACCCTTTCCTATTAAAAAGCTAGTGCCGTAACTGGACTAACCTCTTGGAGAATTCGTACCGTTAGATACGCTTTAAGCTCGAGAGAGTTAAAGTGAAATAGTCCTTGTTTAGGTCGAGAGACGCTTGGATTTACCATCGACTACAATCCTCTATAAGCAATTGCATGACAGAATTCTACACACTCATAGCCAATAGAGACGTATACCTCAGAAGGTGGACATAACCCCAACGCTTCAATTCTCATTGTTTACAACCAACGTAACAATCTCTCTCTTTTTACTTTATTATTTTCAGCTTTTGTTTACATTACTTGCAAAACAAGAATCCCCCCTTCTTACGAGACTTGCACCAAAAGTTTAGTAATTTTACTTACTTGTTGGCCAAGCTATTCCCTGTGGGATCGACACCCAACCCAGGTTGGGTTCTATATTTGCTAACGACCGCTTTACACTCAAACAAGAGCTGTAGATTGAGCGTTATCAAAAATTGGCGCCGTTGCCGGGGAATACAAGTGTCAATAAAGTTCGTAATAATTACTAGACCCTTTGGTCGAAGACTCTCGTACTTTTACTTTTAGTTTTTATTTTTATTTACTGCAGGTTTTTGTTCAGTGCATCAATGGATGCACAACGTGAAATACCGTTCGATGATGATGATCTTGATGGAGCCGGAGCCACAGGAGCCATTATTCCTCCACCATTAGCGCCCGGAGCCAAGTTCAACATCACAAGCACCATGATTCAGTTATTGCAACTCAAGGGATTGTTTGGTGGACTAGCAGGCGATGATCCGAATATGCATCTCATCAACTTTATTTCTACATGCAAGTCTTTTGACAATCCTGGTGTTGGTCAGAATGCAATTCGATTGCGTCTATTTCCATTGTCTCTGTCTGGGGAGGCAACACTATGGTTGAATGGGCTGACTCCTGATTCAATTACAAATTGGAGGCAATTGAGAGACGCTTTCCTAGAAAGATTCTTTCCGCCTTCCAAAAGGGCACAATTGAGAGATGAAATCAGCAACTTTCATCAGCTTCCCACTGAAGCTCTTCATGAAACATGGGAGAGGTTCAAGACAAAGCTAGCGAGATGCCCAAACCATCACATGACTAATGTTCACCTCATGGAGATATTGTATAGAGCCTTGAATTCAATAACTAAGCCAGTGGTGGATAACGCAGCTGGAGGATCTTTTATGGACCTCACCTTTGGTCAAGCAAGCAATATGCTAGATCGCATGACGAAACAAAGTAGAGCTTGGCATACCAGGGATTCCGAGGTAGCAAGCCCCACTTTATCTATAGGCATGACTGCAGACCAAAGAAGAAGACAAGAAGAACGTGATCAAGATTTAGCGCACATGAAAATGCAAGTGGATCTTCTGAAAAAGCATTTATTATCAGGGAAGACCGAAAAAGTGAAAGCTGTGGCGCTAAAAGGAAGAGACGAATCTGATTCGGAAGAGGAGGCCAACTACTTGAACAATCAGGGGGGTATCCGTGGGAATACCCAAGGAAACCAAGGTCGGAACTATTATGATAAATATGGAAGCAAAGACCAAGGTAGTTGGAATAAAAACAATGAAAAGAGTGGTTTGTACGTTCCCTCTGGTAGACGTGATACCACCACATCTAATTCTGGAAGTATGGAAGACATGATGGCTAAATTATTGAAAGGAGTGGAAGCAAAGAGCGCGGGAGTTACTGAGGTAATTAATGATTTGTCCTCCATGAAACAACTAGTTGATTCTCATTCCACTTCAATCAAGCAAATAGAGCAGCAATTGAGCCAACTTTCAGCAGCACTCAATCAAAGAAAGGCTGGCACTTTACCTAGCGACACCGTGAAAAACCCAAGGAATGATGGGTCATGCATGGCCATTACTACCAGAAGTGGTAAGGTGCTGGAAACTTCAGAAAAAGGCAAGCAAGTGGCTGACGAAGAGGCGGAAATTGATGATAAGGCGAAAGGGGAAGATGCCGCAGCAGCCGATCCTAATGTCCTTAACATCACTCCTCACAACATGCAGCCTGGAAAAGTTAAAAAACGGAAGCAAGAGAAGAAGAAAGCCATGGAGAGAACAATTCCATACCCACCACCACCTTTTCCTCAAAGATTGAAGAAGGTGGCGGATGATACAAAGTTCAGCAAATTCATGACCATGTTAAGCAGCTGACCATTAATGTTCCGTTGGTGGAGGCACTAGAACAAATGCCTGGGTATGCAAAATTTATGAAGGATCTTTTGACAAAGAAGCGGGCAGTAAGCTATGAGCCGGCAGATAATATTCATCATTGCAGTGCAATTGCCACAAGGTCCTTAGTACAGAAGAAGGCAGACCCTGGTGCTTTCACTATTCCTTGCACGGTTGGATCTATGAATTTTGCTAAGGCATTGTGCGACCTGGGTGCTAGCATCAATTTGATGCCACTATCCGTCTACAAGAAGTTGGGGCTAGGAGATCCAACACCAACCAATATGAGGCTCGTGATGGCTGATAGGACGGTAAAACGACCTGTGGGTATCTTGAATGATGTGTTGGTGAAGGTATCTTCATTTATCTTTCCTGCAGACTTCGTTATTCTGGATTGTGAGGTGGATTCTGACGTTCCCATAATCTTGGGACGCCCCTTCCTCGCAACTGGAAGTGTGCTTATTGACATGAGAGATAATGAGCTTTTATTTCGAATGAATGACGAAGTGATTCGTTTTGATATATGCAAAGCCATGAAGCAGCCCAGCGATATGAATGAGTTATCTGTAGCTGATGTTCATCATGAGGATATGAAAGCATTATCTATAGAGAAACAGCCTACTGTTGAGCCATTGTCTGCTGCGTCACTGAAAGTTGAGCATGAGGATAATGAAGATTATGAAGAACTTATGGGTGCTCTAACAGAAATAGAGTCTTATACTCCTAAGCAACCGGATTGTGATCTTAAGAATCAACCAACAGCGAAGACTCCCATTGACGAGACACCAACACTAGAATCGCAAGAGCTCCCCGATTATCTAAGGTATGTGTTCTTGGAAAGTAGAAATATACTTCCGGAGAGTGCAGATGATTTAAGTGAACAGCACGTAGAAGCTCTCATCTCTGCTCTGAAGAGATACAAGAGAGCTATGGGTTGGACTATTGATGATATAATTGGTGACTCTCCGGGGAAATGTATGAGCCATCTCGAAAAAGATCGCATGCCCACAGGTAAGCCTCATTGTCGTCTAAATCCTTTTAGAAAATGATCCTCCATTTACCTCGACGAAGTCTGAGTACTCGAGGTAACCATGTCGTGCTACGACAATAAATAAGGCGCTAGATGGGAGGCAACCCATCGTTTATCGTTTTTCATTTATCGTTTATCGCTTTTCATTTTTCATTTCGTTCTAGTATGTGTTTTGATTTTGATAAATAAAAATCCAAAAATAAGAGTCGTGCCACGACCAAAACTAAGGCGCTTGATGGGAGGCAACCCATCGTTCTAATCGTTTTTATTGTTTTTGAGCAAATGTAGGTGCAAGAGGTATTCAACGAGGAGATTGATTTCAATTGACGATTTAGACGCATTGTATGGTAAAGTTGGTAAGTTAGGAATAGTGATGCATAAGGCTATGGATTGAGCATTGCTCATGCCAAACTAGGCATCGAGAAAGGCTAGGCCTAGGTAAAACTAGGCCACGAACGATGCACAACCTATCCTATAGCCTAAGGTCTCGGAATCTAGTGTGCTATACACTATGCACCGCCTATTCCTAGGTATGCTTTTGACTATGCGCCGCCTATTCTATGGCATTTGGTCTCAGTATCTCATATGCCATAGACTATGCGGCGCATATGTCTACAAATGCCATAGACTATGCGGCGCATATGTCCCATTATGCCATAGACAATGCGCCGCATATACCATGACTATGCCAAGCATTATGCGCCGCATATGTAGCATTTTTGTCTCCAAAACCGATTGTAAATGGGTCAAAACCCGACCCATTCTCTTCCTATATAAAGGAGACTTAGTCTTGAAACACAAACACATTGAAAACTTGACCTAGGCACCGCATATACTCTCCAAATCATCTCAAAACTTTTCTTTTTGCTCTCCCACTTCACAAGAACATCTCCAAAGGCTTCAATCACGTAAGTACTCTTTTGTTCTTCATCTATTTTTCGTAAGTGCTACGTTGCTATGTCTATTACGAATTGCTACATCTTGAAGAAATATTGGTGATGTTAATGTGTTTGAATTGTTGATACAAAACCAAGTAAGTGAACATGAACGTTAGGATACTCTTAACTTGTTTCCAACTAGAAATTGATTTTGATGCATTGTTATACTACTTGCTAAATTGTTATAGTCATGAACATTGCATGCTCTTGTCACTTGAATACTTACATGTTGGGATGTCTCGCTCATCGGAATAAGACTTATAGTTGCCTACCGACATAGGAGATTGTGATTATTGATAGAAACTATACCATGATGTAATCCCTATGAAGAAGTCTTGATATACCTAACATGAAAGTATTGCAAAGATTGCAAGAAGTGTTACATATCTGAATTTCTTGTTGGAATATAGCCCCTAAAACGTATGTCGATGAAGTCTGAGTAATCGACCACTTTCACTTTACTAGTCTGTACCAACAAACTAAGTGTGGGGTGGTGCCACTACTGCTTGTTTATAGATTGTATCCATCGAGATGATGCTAACATGAACATTTTTTTTTAATTCTCAGGTACAATGGCACCCAAAGCAAGACCACTTCACAAAAAGGCAAGAAAAGAGGCTGAAAAGAGCAAGGAGAACCCTCCTCGCTGCAAATACCTCAACTCACTCTTGGAATTAAGTGGGATACTTATGAGGAACTTCTGAGAATGACGACTCTAATGATGATTCCGATGCAAAGGGCATGACCCCGACATTGAGGACGAGTCCGACTGACCAGGTTCTTCGTATTTATTCTCCACTGAGGACAGTGTCCCGACTAAGTGTGGGGTGGTGGTATTGCATGCTATACTTCTCTACTCGCATCTATGTTTGTTTGCTTTGTTTTTGTTTCATTTTTTTAGTAGTAAATTTTTTCTAGCTTCGCATGAAATTATTTTGATAGGCAGCATGAGATTATAACAAGAGTATGTGCTACAATTGTGACTATTGAGACGTTTAGGCTCTAGTTGTGACTCATTATGTGATATTGTGTGGTTCAATTCCTTCACTTGTTGGGTCGAGAGTCTATATTACTTCCAAGCAAGTCGACCATGTGCCTTGTGTATGTGAGATAATCGTATATTCTATGTGTGTGGCTGATGCTAGAACTTGCCTGGTATGTATGCAAAGCGAAAATAAGGAGTGTAAGTTTAGGATATGATTTAGGCATTTCTTTGGCAACCTATATTTGTTTACCTTCAGTTTTACCTACCCATGGACATCATCCTAGTTAAACCCTTTTGAGCCTTTAGCCTATTTTCTTTGACAACCTTGTATGTAAGCCTAATCCATTTTTTCAAGACCGTAATTTGATCCAAACTCCTAAGTGCTTTAAAGTGAAAAAGTCATGTGACAACATAAGAGGAAATTGGGTGAGTATGATGCTATAAATTGTAATGGTGCTTGAATGTGTTATGAAAAAGAAAGTGCTATCATAAGAGGTATGTTGTGAAAAGAAAAAGGAAAAGAAAGCTGAAAAGCGAGTTGTGCTTAAAATTGAAAAACAAAAGAGGAGAACAAGGGTGGTAGAATAAAAGAAAGAAAGGTTGAAAGAAAAAAAAAGTGTCAATGATACAAAGTGATGTATTAAAGCGCTTAGGAACTTAGTCACTATTCCTGGCCAAAATAGTCCTACCCGTCCCTTAGCCTACATTACAACCATCAAAAGACCTACTTGATCCTAAGCTTAGCATTCTGACATTTAGTAGAGTATTACATTAAGGGCAAGCCTATGGTCATCAGTTGCTTCATATGAATTCTTTGTGAGAGCGAGAGCAAGGATATTTTGATACCCATGTTTGAAAAATATGCTATACTTGTGAGTGATTATGGGTACTATAGTGTGAGACACACATGGTTGATGAGTTTTGGGTAGTTATATATGATTCCTTGTACTTTAACGTTTGCATGCGAGTTGATCACCATCACGAGTCTATGCTAGAGGTTAAATTATTTCTACCTATAATCGAAAAGCTACTCTTTGTTGATAATTGTTGTGCTTGTCTTGACGAATATTTTGTGTTGTTGCTGTAAAACCCTAAGTTGATGTTTAGAAGGACATGATAGTTTGTTCGAGGACGAACAAAGCTCTAAGTGTGGGGTGTTGATGATAGGCGAATTTACGCGCCTATATCAATATATTTTGCCCATATTTTAGCCTAGTTTTGAGAACAAATTATATATTTCATGCACTTTTAGTCCTTTTTCCTGTAAGTGAGCTAACGAACATGATTAGTAAAGTTTCAGGTATAAATGATGCAGAATTCAGCATTTTATGGCTTACTTGACGCAAAAGAAAGCTCACGAAGGAAGGAAAGGGAGTTTACACGCCTAAGGACCAAAACTGCTGCATGGAAAATCTGTCCCGGGCTAAAACAGCATTTCTGAAGACTTTGGGGGACCAAAACTGCTGCATGGAAAATCTGTCCCGGGCTAAAATAGCAATTCTGAAGACTTTGGGGACTTACAGACACAAAGCTGGATTTTGACAATGATACATTAACCTAGTACAATTAGGTTATGTATTTCATTATTTTATTTGGATTATGATAATGTTACATTAACCTAGTACAATTGGGTTAAGTATTACATTAGCCTAGTAGGATTTGGTTAGATATTTTATTTATCTAGTAGGATTAGGATATGGGTATTATAAATACCCTATCATGCTAGAGATTTAGAAGAAGGAAGGAGGGAGGAAGGAGGGAGAACACAATACCTTCTTCCATCCCTCACATCTTCTTACATCTTCTTATAACTTCTCATCTAACATCTCATCTTACAATTCAATTCTATTTTTCTTCTTCTACTCTTCTATTCTTAAATTCCACAACAAGAGAATCGTTACTTTGCCTGGAATTCACGCCTCACGCCTACCACCTAAGCTACACGAAATTACTCAATCTTGTGGTATAACAACAATGTCAATCGTGATCTCCTTCGCATTCATGGGTAACTAAACTTCTCTGTTGGGGTTATGGAAGCCGAATGAGTTACTATCTATTGTTGTGAGTTTGTGAGTTCGAGGCATGTATATTGCTTATATCATTATTCTCTTCATCTTAATCTACATTCTTTGCGGTTGCAAACGCAAGAATACGCCAGTCTAACATTTAACTTGTTCGAGAGAAAAGTTATTTGTCTGGAAAAGAGATAATGTCAAGGTAGTAGGACACCCTTTCCTATTAAAAAGCTAGTGCCGTAACTGGACTAACCTCTTGGAGAATTCGTACCGTTAGATACGCTTTAAGCTCGAGAGAGTTAAAGTGAAATAGTCCTTGTTTAGGTCGAGAGACGCTTGGATTTACCATCGACTAAGATCCTCTATAAGCAATTGCATGACAGAATTCTACACACTCATAGCCAATAGAGACGTATACCTCAGAAGGTGGACATAACCCCAACGCTTCAATTCTCATTGTTTACAACCAACGTAACAATCTCTCTCTTTTTACTTTATTATTTTCAGCTTTTGTTTACATTACTTGCAAAACAAGAATCCCCCCTTCTTACGAGACTTGCACCAAAAGTTTAGTAATTTTACTTACTTGTTGGCCAAGCTATTCCCTGTGGGATCGACACCCAACCCAGGTTGGGTTCTATATTTGCTAACGACCGCTTTACACTCAAACAAGAGCTGTAGATTGAGCGTTATCAAAAATTGGCGCCGTTGCCGGGGAATACAAGTGTCAATAAAGTTCGTAATAATTACTAGACCCTTTGGTCGAAGACTCTCGTACTTTTACTTTTAGTTTTTATTTTTATTTACTGCAGGTTTTTGTTCAGTGCATCAATGGATGCACAACGTGAAATACCGTTCGATGATGATGATCTTGATGGAGCCGGAGCCACAGGAGCCATTATTCCTCCACCATTAGCGCCCGGAGCCAAGTTCAACATCACAAGCACCATGATTCAGTTATTGCAACTCAAGGGATTGTTTGGTGGACTAGCAGGCGATGATCCGAATATGCATCTCATCAACTTTATTTCTACATGCAAGTCTTTTGACAATCCTGGTGTTGGTCAGAATGCAATTCGATTACGTCTATTTCCATTGTCTCTGTCTGGGGAGGCAACACTATGGTTGAATGGGCTGACTCCTGATTCAATTACAAATTGGAGGCAATTGAGAGACGCTTTCTACAATTTCGTGTATAGTTTAGAGTGGAAACAGTTCATTTTCTCTATAAAATATTGTATGTATATATTGTATATTTCTAATGATACAACAATTGCAACTGGCTAAATTTTATTTATATTCGATTATTATTTTTATCTCAACAAATATGTATTAATAATGTGCATAACCATTATACATTGAATATAATTAGAATGCATAATATAAAATTATTTGAATTAGCATATTATGAAATATATAACTATATTCTAATATTCTATGATATGAAAGTAATAGTGTATATTTAATATATTGGCATTAACGGTAGGAGAGAGAAGTCAAAACAGATAAGAAAGGTAATATATATATATATATATATATATTTAGATAGATAGATAGATAGATAGATAGATAGATAGATAGATAGATAGATAGATAGATAGATAGATAGATAGATAGATAGATAGATAGATAGATAGATAGATAGATAGATAGATAGATAGATAGATAGATAGATAGATAGATAGATAGATAGATAGATAGATAGATAGATAGATAGATAGATAGATAGATAGATAGATAGATAGATAGATAGATAGATAGATAGATAGATAGATAGATAGATAGATAGATAGATAGATAGATAGATAGATAGATAGATAGATAGATAGATAGATAGATAGATAGATAGATAGATAGATAGATAGATAGATAGATAGATAGATAGATAGATAGATAGATAGATAGATAGATAGATAGATAGATAGATAGATAGATAGATAGATAGATAGATAGATAGATAGATAGATAGATAGATAGATAGATAGATAGATAGATAGATAGATAGATAGATAGATAGATAGATAGATAGATAGATAGATAGATAGATAGATAGATAGATAGATAGATAGATAGATAGATAGATAGATAGATAGATAGATAGATAGATAGATAGATAGATAGATAGATAGATAGATAGATAGATAGATAGATAGATAGATAGATAGATAGATAGATAGATAGATAGATAGATAGATAGATAGATAGATAGATAGATAGATAGATAGATAGATAGATAGATAGATAGATAGATAGATAGATAGATAGATAGATAGATAGATAGATAGATAGATAGATAGATAGATAGATAGATAGATAGATAGATAGATAGATAGATAGATAGATAGATAGATAGATAGATAGATAGATAGATAGATAGATAGATAGATAGATAGATAGATAGATAGATAGATAGATAGATAGATAGATAGATAGATAGATAGATAGATAGATAGATAGATAGATAGATAGATAGATAGATAGATAGATAGATAGATAGATAGATAGATAGATAGATAGATAGATAGATAGATAGATAGATAGATAGATAGATAGATAGATAGATAGATAGATAGATAGATAGATAGATAGATAGATAGATAGATAGATAGATAGATAGATAGATAGATAGATAGATAGATAGATAGATAGATAGATAGATAGATAGATAGATAGATAGATAGATAGATAGATAGATAGATAGATAGATAGATAGATAGATAGATAGATAGATAGATAGATAGATAGATAGATAGATAGATAGATAGATAGATAGATAGATAGATAGATAGATAGATAGATAGATAGATAGATAGATAGATAGATAGATAGATAGATAGATAGATAGATAGATAGATAGATAGATAGATAGATAGATAGATAGATAGATAGATAGATAGATAGATAGATAGATAGATAGATAGATAGATAGATAGATAGATAGATAGATAGATAGATAGATAGATAGATAGATAGATAGATAGATAGATAGATAGATAGATAGATAGATAGATAGATAGATAGATAGATAGATAGATAGATAGATAGATAGATAGATAGATAGATAGATAGATAGATAGATAGATAGATAGATAGACGCTAAAATCGATATTACTTTTACTATTTATGAAATGAGGTAAAAGTTACATAACCGTATAAACTAACTATAGTAGATTAAGAGATGTAGTAATAGCTGATTATGTTTTTTTTTAATCCCTTTCTAAGATCGAAGCTCCACCTTTTTTATTTCTTGGTGACTCAATCGCAAAGGATGTTTATAATTGATAATTTTTCTATTAGGCGTCACTTTAGAAATGAGTAAATATTTCAAATGGTCATTGATCAAGTATGTAAAATTATTTAACAAAATCATTAAACTTAGTTATGCATCAAAAAAGTCACTCAACTTCTAATTTTGTATCAATGAGGTCACTCCATCAGTGACTTGCTCATGCAAATCACTCTACAAGATTTGTCATAAAAAAAATAATCTTATTTTACAAAGCAAATTGAATTTTATGTCATATAAACATTAACACGTCAAATAATAAAATATTAAAAGACCCAATATTAAAAATTAGATCCACTCACAAGTCTAACAGATAAAAATATCAACTCAAACACCCACAATAATAAATACTCGAGTTTAACTAATATATACTGACGGTGCAAATATTTTTTTAGATAGTCAGATATTTTGACCAGCAATAACAGGTAATCAACCTATTACATCCTTATTTTTCGTTTTTTTTTCTTTATTTTATATTTTTTAAACAATCCTTTCTTTAGTTTAGGTTCTAACTCTTCCATTCTCTGTCTTGTCATATGCGCCTTCGAATATTTTCATTTATTGCTTGGATCATCTTTCCAACTCCCAATCAAATATTCAGAGATCTATTTATTCATTAGAACTCTAAATCATAGTATTTTAAATGGGAGATTTATTGTAGATCTATCACTTCAATACTTTAAGTCTAAATTTATTTTTGATTGTTTTTACAGAATACATTTGTAATTTCAATTTCAAGCAAGCTTAGTCGTTTGAACCCTAAAATTTGAATGCAATTTAACTAGTAGCTTTTTAAGGGGAGTATCAAATTAACAAATACAAACAAAATAAAACCGACAGAGTCATAGAGTACATTGTGTGTTATTGTACTTTTTAGTAAAATTTGTGCAATTTTGAAGGTATAGTTTGATTTACAATCAGCGCATTTACAATGTTCTTCTAATGATACCCACATTCTCTTTTTGTGTGTGTTCGGTATAAATATATTTTTTTTATAAAAAAAATATTATTTTAAAAATATTTTTCAAAAAAAAATATTTTTATTTATTTTCTTGTGTTCAGTATGCAAGTAAAAAATATTATTCAAAAATAACTTGTATATGATTTAGATTACTATAAGAGGTGGGAATATGGGGTGGCAGGGTTGGGGCTACAGGAGAAGGGTTAAGACAAGGTGTATTAGAGAGCGAGGAAGCCCCAATGGATGTGAAATTCATTGGTAGAACATAATTTTTCTATTTTGACGAATTCATTTTCTAAATTTTTAAAAACTTTATTTTCCTTAAAAAAATACATTTTTTAAAAATTTAACCTATCAAATGTGAAAAAAACAACAACATAGTGATGAACACACCATTTGTTTGTTTAAACTTGAGTTCTATATCCTTGTGTTTGCTAATTCTCCTTACAATTCATTCTCATAAATAAAATCCTTTAAAAGTTATTCAATTTTATGACAAAAACCAAAAAAGACTAATTAACGTATCATTAAATTAAATTAATTATGTAATAATAAAAATATTGCGTAAATTATATTTAATAAATTAAATTTACTATTTTTGTATCATTGGTTTGGGCCCACACTTAACACGGCCTTATGCAATTAGTTTAAGGAGAGATCACGCATGATAATTTTGATTATTAAATGACTTTAGGTATGGACAAAGTTCAAAAGATAGGATAATAATATAAGCCCCCACAAATTCCTACTCTCCATATTTTTATTTGCTTACTTTTCTTTTTTTTCAAGTCAATAAATACAAATTTTAATCAACATTTTAAGATGTATTTCTTAATTGAATTGAAAAATTAAAAATTAAAATATATACTACTTTTCATATAATTTTTGAATATCTAAATCTTAATTCTAAAAAATTAAATTAATCTAGTTTAATTTGACTTTGAAGCTTAGTTGACTCATGGAAAATGAAGGGAGCGAATACAAATTAATGGATGGAATAATAAATACTCACCAAATGAACGCAAACATCTCCTAGGAAACAATGGGTTCTGAAAAGATCAAACTTCCCACTATAGATTTCAATTTCTCAGAGCTCAAGTCAAACAGTGCTCAATGGATCTCAACAAGAAACAAAGTCTTCAAATCTTTAGAAGAATTTGGGTGCTTTGAGGCTTTGTACGATAAAGTTTCATGGGAAATGAAGGTAGCTTTGTACAATGAGTTAGAAAAGCTTTTTGATTTTTCGTTGGAGACCAAAATGAAGAATTATCGCGAAGAGTCATTACATGGCTACTTGGGACCAAATCCAAAGATGCAATACTTTGAAAGCTTGTGTATTGAAGATGTTTTTGTTCCTGAAATAGTACAATTCTTCACCCAAATTTTCTGGCCAGAGGGAAATTCAAATTTTAGGTAATTTTATTCTTCGTTTCACTACTTGTATACACATCGCTGTATGTATATAATTATCCCTATATATTATTTATTATTAATATGTTCCTATCACTAAAGAGAACTTCCATGGCAGAAATCTTGTGCAGAACTACTCAAAGAACTTATCTGAATTAGACCAATTAATCAGAAGGATGATTTTGGAACGTTTAGGGATGGAGAAGTGTATAGAGGAGCACATGAAATCAACGCATTATCCTCTTCGTTTTTCCAAGTATAAAGCACCTCTATCCATTGATAGCAAGCTTGGACTCGTTTCTCACACTGATAAGAATGTTTTAACAATTTTATGTCAAAATCAAGTGAATGGATTACAAATTCTCACCAAAGATAGCCATGAGTGGATTGATGTTGAAATCTCACCAAACTCATTCATAGTCATCTCCGCTGATTCTTTACATGTAAGTGCCTTAATTTACATTTTGGATTTAATTGGTGTGCCTTTAATTAAAGAAACTAAAATGTCATAATCGTGGTATGAAAGTGACATGTAAAAGAAAATTAAGCTATTTGGTTGTCTTGGCAAACTTTGTTATAATCTTGTAAACTTATGATGTACATGTGTAGGGTCATGGTATATAGATGATATTAAACTTCACCTATTGTTTAAGGTGGCAGACTAAAGAAATTCAAAATATAAAGAAATAAATATACGAAGATATGTCGATCGAGTTAATTCGACATAAAAATAATTTTGACCTAAAATATATCATGTAATTTTTCGTTAAGTAACCTAACTCCACTTCTTGTGCTTAACATTACAGTGCAAATTTCCTTTCACTTTATCAATACATCTTAAACCTGAATATATGGTACTAATTCCTCTTATTTTTCAGGTTGCTATCCTATTTTTCATGGACAAATTACCTATAATAGTATGACATTTGTAAAAATATTGAAGTTTTCTTCAAATGTTATTGTTGCTAATATTTGCAAAACCACTATTCTATATATATTTTTTCAGGCATGGACGAATGGTCGAGTGCATTCTCCCAAGCATCAAGTAATATTGTGTGGAAATATGGAGAGATATTCTATTGCACTATTTTCAACATCAATACCAGGTTACATTATAGAGGCTCCAAAAGAACTTGTAGAAGATGAAAAGCACCCTTTACTGTATAAGCCATTTGATAGTCTCGAGTATATAAAATTTTGTGCTAGAACTGAGACAGGCAAGAAAGCTGAAAATACTCTCAAGGCTTATGCAGGCAATAATTACGTTTGTAATAAAATTTTTCAATCTAGAAAGATTGCAACTTTTTGTTTCTCAATGTTTTGAAGTTTATGATAGTCAAACAATAAGTTCAAGAGAAAATTATCCCCTATAGTATTATTAGATCTAAAATAACAAATTTTAGCAACATTTTTAGATGATTGCATTAATAACAATTTAGTTACAAGTTATAGCAACTTATTAAAAGATATATTATTTTAGTTGTATTTTCAAAATTCGTTTTTAATTATATAATTTAAAATCAGTTCCATATTTATAGAGTTGTAACCAATATCCCCTTAAATTGTGTATTGATAATTATGGTAAATATATATTATTTTTATTTAAAAGATTGCACACTTTTATCAGATAACTTTATTGAAAGAAGATTACGTGTAAATCAAATTAATGTTCCAAAAAAGTATCTGAATCACCTCTCTCTCTCTTCAAATACTCAACCTTTCAAAACTTTATTGAAAATTGTTTCTCCATTAACTTACTCAGATAATATTCATAATCTTCCCTTGAAAATATAAGATTGAGAAAAAAGTGGATTTCATATAATATTCAGCTTCTTCATTGAAAAAAAGTGGGTTTCAGATAATAAGCATCTTCTTTCCGAAAAAACACAAAATTTATTTTTCATATTATTTTAACAGATTCTTTAAATTATCAATGCATGTACAATTTTTATTTCATAATAACAGTTATTCTTGTGTGTGTAAAAAATATTTGATTGTATTGATTTTTTTAGTTCAAAATCTGTATAAATTATTTATACAAATTGTATGCTTTTTTTTTTTTTTTAATTTGAGTGTGTTTTCAAAAGATTAGAAGATTTTCTTGATACAATATGTAATAACATACATTTCCTTGATGCATTATGTTATTACTTAACTATATGTTTGTTGCAACAATCAACAGATCGTCTTCCAACTATCAAAAGTTAAATATTATTGTATTTTTACGTTCTTATTTTTGTATTTATAAATGTATGTAGGAGTGAAAAACATA
>CM061539.1:160520722-160558222 GCA_030864215.1 Capsicum pubescens
CACCTTAATCTATATATACACAACACAAGACAACATCAAAAGGCATAGGACAAAGCCATAGTAACCAATGACTTCCTCATTTTTCAACTCCTCTCCAATCATTATTCTCTCAAATACTCATCCAAATGGTATTGTTGACACCTAATTTTTTCCCTCCACGACTAAATTTAATCATGGGTTTCTTCAACTTTAAATAAAATTACAACATTTATTTTATCCGAATAAAAAGGAGCTTTTCAATATATAATCTGGGCAATTTTTGCCATTTTAAGTAAAGATTATATATTATCCTATTTAATTATGTGAAATTATATAATGTTGTTACTTAAATATTTATTCTATGGAATATCGGATTTTAATTAAGGATTATCTTGAAAATAAATATGATTATTAAAATATTGATTTAAATGTAATTTGTTCTTAAAAATAATTTATTTGTAGAAATACTTGTTTGATTTTATTAAATCAAGGATTAAAGGAAGAATTAATTCGAATCAAATTTCAATTGAATTTAACCATTCTATTAGATTTGATCATAATTGAAACTAAATTGACAACAATTGCAATGCAATTGACCAATTAACTTTTAATTTGGTCAAAAATTAAATAGAATAGGCTAAATCTTAATTGAAATTATTTTTTTCTATAACCTTTAATCTAAGTGAGATTATTTTTTTCTAAATAATTCCTAAATTACCAAATTTCTAATTTAATTAGGATTATTTTAACCCAATTAAATCTAATTGGGGGTTATTTTAAGGAAAAATCACATGAATATACAATTTAAGCATTAATATTACAAAAACTACCACTAATTTTTTTTATTTACAAAAGGTATCTTTTATTTACAAAATCTACCACTAAAAACTATTTTTTACAGCTGGCATATGCGTGTGTGGTCCCACTGACATTTTAATGTGGACATGCTTAAGATTAATTTTAGGGATTAACTTTAATTAAAGACATTTTCCTTTCTAGTAACATTGACGCGGCGTTTGTCATCAAAACCAAAAAAAATAAAAATACTAGGAGTATTTGATTATAGAATTTTAAAGTTGGAATTAGAATTTTATAATTTTATGGTGCATGAATTGTATAGAAATTGGTGTATGAATTATATAAAAATTGGTGTATCACCAGCTTTATGATGTCTAAATTATATAGAAATTGGTGTACCAACAGTTTTATTGTGTTTGCATTGTATAAAAATTGGTGTATCAATAATTTTATGATTTTTGAAATAGTTAAAAATTGATATATTAATGATTTTATGGTGTCGGAATTATAATGAGATTGGTATATCATCAATTTTATTTTAAGGTGTCTTAGAAATTGGTGTATCAATAATTTTATAATGTTTGAACTCTTTAGAAATAGGTGTATCAATAATAATAATTTTATGAGTATTTGATTAGAGAATTTTAAAGTTGGAATTAGAATTTTGTAATTTTATGGTGCATGAATTGTATAGAAATTGGTGTATGAATTATATAAAAATTAGTGTATCACTAGCTTTATGGTGTCTGAATTGTATAGAAATTAGTGTATGAACAATTTTATGGTGTCTATAGAAATTGATGTGTCAATAGTTTTATGTTGTCTATGAAAATTAGTGTATCAACAATGTTATGATGTTTGAACTATGTAGAAATTGGTGTATAATAATTTTATGGTGTCTAAACTATATAAAAATTGGTGTGTCAATATTATGGCGTCCAAACTATATAAAAATTGGTGAATCATTAATTTTATGATATCTAAAATAGAAATTGGTGTATCAACAATTTGATGGTGTCTAAACTATATAGAAATATGGTGTATGAAATTTGTATTGGATGCGTTTGAATCAACTAAAAAGTTTACTACCATTAATGTTGTTTTCTCCTCAAAAATATAAAAAATTAATGTCAATTAAATTAAATAAATAAATTTATAAACAAGAAACAATATCAAATAAATGTGTTGAATGAAACATCTATCAATTAAAATGGTCATGACCATTGCTGAGCAAAGATGAAGAAAATCATGTAACAATATTTATTATTTTAGAATGGGAGTGAAGAAATAAGAAGAATTTATTTTGATGGAGATTGAGAAAAACTGGGATGTTTGATATTGATTAAATTCATGAACAAAGCATAAAATATAAGAAAAGAAAATCAGATTGCTTTATAAAGGGAAAAAGAATTGAGTATAAGATCATGCTAATTAATTGGTATTTGAGTTTTCCTTTTTTTTTTATACCCTATTTAATAGGTTTTGTTAGTTTTGTAGTAGTATAATTTGTAAAATAGAATCTACTGGTATATTTTATAATTTAGACTCTAAATATGTATATTTATGTGATTTGCCCTTATTTTAACTCCAATTAAATCTAATAGGGGTTATTTAGTACTAAAAATTACACAAATACACAACTTATGTTTCCAATATTACAAAAAATCTCAACGCCCTAGACATATTACAAAAATCCCAACATATACACAGAATGCTATGTATATGTCGGCTATGTTATGTAATTAATAGGGATAGAGAGTAAAGTAATTAAAAAAGTGGGAAAGAGTGTAATTACTTCCAAAAGAATTGATATTTATGTTATTTATACTATTTAATAACCCCAATTATTAACCCAATTCAGCAGCCCATCATAACCAATGAACCAACTCCCACTTAATCCCTCTTTAACAATAATAGCCCAACCTACCAGCCCATTTTCTTTTCCTTCCAGCGGCCCAACATCAGCCAATTCCAGGCCCAAGATCCGGCAGACCTGGCCCAAACTTCTCTTCCCCTTTTTTATCCATCAACAACAACACACCAATATGTTGGGGTGTGCAAAAATCGAACCGACCGATAAATCGAACCGATAAAAATGTTATTGGGTTATTGGTATTGGGTTATTGGGTTAACGATTTCTTATTGGTTTTATAAAACATTTTATTGGGTAAACAGCTCGGTTTTGATTTTAGCTTATTGGGTTATCGGTTAAACCGATAACCCAATAAGGATACACTAAGTTATTGTTTTATCCCTATTTATGTTATATACATAAAAATCTCTCTCTCTCTCTTTCTATATATATATATATATTTATATATATATGTATATTATATGCACTACTTATTCATAATTCAGTGATTCACAAAGTATTAACCTATTCAGGGCAACAAAGACACAATATAAAACTCGGGTATTGTCGTATTGAAAAGCTTGAAGCATTTATAGCTTACAACAATTAGGATTCAAATTTTTTCCGAACTAACATTCAGTTCAAGTTTGAAGATTCTTGTAAACTAAAATGCATTGCGTAGGATTTTGACGGTAACTAAGATTTCATTTTTTTATGTTAGTTGTTACTATTTCTATTTTATAAGTATTTTCTTATTGGTTAAACCAAAAAATCGAACCGTTAAGGACCAAAAATTGATAAACCAAAACCGATAAGAAAATATCTTATTTGGTTGGTTATTGATTTTACATATTTAAAAATAAAAAATAACACATAAAACTAAACCGAACCGACCGATGCACACCCCTACCAATATGAATAAACAGCATACACGAACAACAACCAACATCCACGATAACACCACCAACAATAATACATGGTATCACCCTTAATTCGACCTGCTAGCGACGACCCGACCCGTTTACGATCCAAGCGACTCAACTGCGATCCGTCTTTGAATCCAAGCCTCAAAGTTCTAGAAACACCCAGCTGGTATTTCAATCCGATTCAAGGTACGGATGGTACAATTTGATACCAAATCCAACTCACGATCTTATCCCTTTTTCAAAATTCGATTTTCCCCATTTCAAAATTATCAAAAACAGCCCTTAAATTCATTGTCCCACATCGGTGGAATGAATTTTTTCTCAACCCCAAAATTCTTATATCAATCCCTTTCTTGAGCTGAAAACCCTAAGTCTCGGAAGGTGAAAAAGAAGTCTTTTGAGCAAAAAGACTTGAAAAAAATTATTATTGTTTTTTCGAGCAAGGAAATTTTCGTTAGAAGTTCTCTTAGTTGATGTTTATTCGGCTTAATTTCGAGTTCTCCGTGGTGGTTGATTCCGATGATAGGCTCGTGGTTTCGTTTTGCTGCCCCAAAATAGGTAAACATATTTTTCCCCTTTTAATTTTATCGTCCTTTCTCCTTCATCTCATTCTTAGTATTAGTAGTTTTGTAGTTTAATAATAATGTTGCTGGGATTGTTTGTTGTAGAGGCTATGAAAGCCATAGGTTTCTTTCCGTGAAGTATTGTTTATGCCAAGTAGATGTTCTTGTTCTAGTTTGTATGGCTTTGTTCGTCTGGTTTTCCTCATTTTAGTCTTATTTCAACGTAACTTGTTAGTTCTAAACCTTTGTCTATGGAAAACAGTTTTTGCTAATTTCACATATTCTCAATGTCACCCTGTGTTCGTTAAAAAGGGAAAAATAAAAAAAAGAGAAAAATCTTGACATGCTTTTGGGATTCAACAATGCTTAAGGATAGGTATTAGGTAGGCCGTCTGCATTTTATTTGATTGCGGGAGTTTGCTAAAAGAATAAAATTTGAATGTTTGTTGTCTTCCTGTGTGTTATTCTTGATGTATGAATGATACGGGTACAATCATAAAGATGAATATTTTTTAGTGTGTTGAATGCAACCTATGGAGTGTACGAGTTGGAGTGTGAAAAGGGCTCAAAAGTCGTCTCTCTATTGCACTCCATGGGGGACATTTTGTTCATTTAACACTAAGGGGCACTTTTGTCATTTTGCCTATTATTGTAATAAGTCTATAAATAGAACATGGTAGGGTTTATTTCAATTATTGCTGAATATTGATGTAAGAACACTTGAGAGAAGGCTCTCTAGGCAGAAAACTAGGGCATGGCAAGTGTGAAACACTTGTGAATGTGTATTGCTTGAAAACGTTGGTGCTTGAGCGGTGGAATCCTCTCGTGTCTTCGTAAGAGTGTGGTGTTGATATTGTAAGTTTTAGGGGTCCTTATATGGAATATGTCTATGGGTTCTTGGATCTTATTATAGTGTATGTCTCACTTCCTATCTTTACATTTCATGTTTTAGTTTGTGTTGTCTAGTTAACCATTGGTTCTTGTTGTTCTTGTAATCTTGTAACCGTTGGTTCTTGTTATCATAGTGTTGTTTCTTCCTACCATATTGTTGATTATCTCTTGTTGTTGTTGCGGTTTTTGGTGTAAAATAAACCTACATATCTTGTATTCTTGTTGTGTTTGTCGAATCCTAGAGAGGTCCCCATTTGGTCCGCGATTTGTGGACTATTTTGTGGTGTAATTTCGTGTTTCCTTGTTTTTTCCCGTATCATTTGGTATCAGAGCCGAGTTTGATTTCGTTCCTACGAAGTCAATCTTGGGTTTGTTACTTAGAAAATCGAAAAAAAAAATTGAAAACCGAAAAAAAAATCCTGAAAAGTTTAAATCTGTCCATTTTTGTTTCTTGGCCGAAAATTGTGTTCTTGTTGTCTTGGCCGAGATTTGTTTGTTGTGTGTCTAGATCTAGTAGTGTTCTTGTTTGTTTTGTGGTTTCTAGTTTTAGTTTTCTTGTTCACTAATATTTTTGAGTCTAGATCTAAACTTGAGCTTAAACTTGTTGAAAGTTGTTGTTGTGAACATTGTTGTGGCCGTGTGATATTGTTGTTGTTCAAGCTTGGCCATGTGTAACTTGGTATATGCTGAATACCCAATTTATGGTTTGTGTGTTCTTTTAAAGTTCATTTGTTTGCTGACATATCTGGAATAAAGACATTAATCAAGCTCCGTTTATTTTTATTTTTTTGTCTTCTTGATCACATATCTCAAACTGTAATTTTCGTAGATAAATAGAATAGCCTGTGAAGGATTTAACCATGTCGGGTCCCTTTAATTCTCTTGTGATAATTAACATCAAGGCTTGAATTTTTATTCTAGATGAACACGATTTCAAGAGGGGTTGTTTCTTTGTGTTTGAAAGTAAAGCAGTAATATGATTTGTCTTTCAAACTTGGCTTGCTCATGTATTTCTTTGTATAGTCTGGTTTAGCCCTTTTTTTTTTTTTTCGGGAAGAGTTTGCAATTATGTTGGTACAGAAGAGCGATTGAAATTGTATGAAGTTTAGCCCAACAGCTTTCTTAATGCTATCTTTAATTCATGTGACTTTTGACCTATTTACCTTTCCGAAGAGTATTTATAAGTTTAGCGATCCGTGATGCCCTCTTTCCTTTTTCTTTTTTTGTGTCGTGATATGATTGCTTAATCCTTGCAAATTATATGCTAGCCTGATGGGGATTTTGCCCATGTCGAATTTCTTATTGAGTCGAATCATTCGCATCCTTAGTTCTACCTTATTTCAGATATATGTTAATTTATTTACTTCTCTTTTGCATTTCGGATATATGTTTTTATTCTCTTTCTTTCTTCTATTGCATGTGAATTCGTGTTGGAGTCCGAATGGACTCTTTCCCCTTTGCCTTTTATAATGAGCCATTGAGGCCCGTTCTTCTCGAGTTAGTTTGGATCCATAAAGTCGGTCATGAGGCGTACCGAGGCAAGAAGACGAAAGGAGAAAATAGGTTAAAACCCATTATTGAAGTAGCTAAGAGACATAAAAAGTCTCATTTGTTTATTATTGCTTTATTTATCTTTACTCATTTAGTTACTTATTTATTCATTTGGACATCGAAGACTAAGTTGTAAATTTAATACAGGTGGAAGCAAATTTTGGGCCAACGGGCCTAAAAATAGTTTAGGACAGGTTACGGGCCAAGACCTAACATTTAGATTAGGATAGGTGCAAAGGGGCCAAAAGTCCAATTAGATTAGGCCAGAGTGTATTAATTTGGGCCCAATGGCCCAATTCTTTGTTTTCTCCCCTTCCCCTTTTACAGTTCTGAATTCGTGGATCTGAACTTAGCTTTTCTAACTTTGAAAATTTGTAGA
Organism: Capsicum pubescens; assembly: GCA_030864215.1. Classification (NCBI taxonomy): domain Eukaryota; kingdom Viridiplantae; phylum Streptophyta; class Magnoliopsida; order Solanales; family Solanaceae; genus Capsicum; species Capsicum pubescens. Next base: position 160,527,662 of record CM061539.1, read on the forward strand.
TTGTTCGTCACTCTTCATTGTTAATTGAGAATAATTTGAATGTTCGTTTCAATAATTACTTCTCTTGTTTAATATTTTGATGCGGATCATAGTTGTGTTGGAAAATTATTTTATATGGACTTAGGGCCCGTTTGGCCATGGAAATTTTTCCGTTTTTTCCAAAAAAAAATTCCTAAGTTGAAAATTGTGGTGTTTGGCCATGAAAATTCAGAAAATAATTCCGGAAATTTTTTCTGAAAGGGGAAAACAGGTTTTTGTTGTTTTCACAATTTTTCAACTCCAATTTCAACTTTTATTATTATTACATATAACCCCAATCTTTTAAATTTTTACATAAAACTCTCCTTATAACATTACTTTTTCAATATTACGTATATAACAGTTTTAAAAAATAAGATAATTATAATTTCAAACTTAATGCTATCCTAATTAATATATATCTCTTTTTCTCTCTCATCATTATTTTTATCCCTTATTTAATTTTCTACCTTATTTAAGATATTATTTTACTGCTAATTTATATTTATACCCATAAATATATAAAGTATTATATTTAGACCCATAAATATATAAAGTATGTTATATATAAAGTTTATACCATGTATATACCATATACACACATATATAAATACACAAAGTATTAAGAAACATACTAAGCATATTTATAATATAAATATACAAAGTATGTTATATATGAAGTTTATACCATGTATATACCATATACACACATATATAAAAATACAAAGTATAGAGAAACATACTAAGCATATTTATATATTTATGGTATATGATATAATATACCATAAATATGCAAAGCATGTTTTACATAAAAATAATTTATTCATACAGAGTAAAATCTTTCATGTATAAGAAAATTAAAGAAATAAATTAGCGGCACCCTAAAATTTAATAACAACTCATCATTTCCTATTTTTTAGGAACGGGAAATGAAGAAAATAAATTAAATAAATTTTTTAAAAAATAAATTTGTTTGAAAAATAATATTTGTTACCTAAAAAAACAGGAAGCAGTGATTTGTTAATATAACATCCATATTTAAAATTTTCAAATATGAAAAAATGACTATTAATGTAAATATTATATATGTCATAATTGAAATTCATTAAATATGGTCATGTATATGTAATTATTTTTATAATAGTGGCTAATTGTGTTCTTTTTCCATTAGTAGATAAATTTTAGTTGAGTGATTTTGATAGTTTGTAAAAGTTAGGGCATAAAATCATATTCAAAAATGTTTTTCAAAAGTAAAAAAAAAAAATTCAAAAAAAGACATGGTCAAACACAACTCCAACTCCAACTTCAACTCCAACTCCGAAAAATTTTAGTTTTCATGGCCAAACGGCTAGTTAAAACTTGTTGCCATCGTTGAAATGTTCTTTCATTAACTAATATATACTGACAATGTAAATATTTTTTTACACAATCAGATAATTTGAAGTCTATTAAAAGTACGTTTGAGTATTTCTCCTTTTTAACATTTATTTAAAATTATAAAAAGGGAAAATAGTAATAAAGGGAAACTTGGACTCTAAGGGCTGGGCATATTTTAGATTAAACCAAAAAAATCAAAAAACCAAATCAAAATTTTCAGATTGGTTTCGGTTTCAAATTTTAGAAATTCGATTAAACTGTTTGATTTTTGGATTTTCAATTTTTTTTGGGATAAATCGAAAAACCAAAATTATATAAATAATATATTATAATTTATATATTTATATGTAAATATATATTATTATATATGTAAATATACTAAAAATATAATATAATCTGATATAACATATAAATATATAAATTATAATCATTTAGTAACCCTAAATCCTAATATATTGCTTTGCTTTACACTCTAACATTAACGTGAAGGCTGCAGTGGCGCTTAGCCATCCTCAATTCGTCAGTTCATTTGAAATTTTAACATCGCTAAAGGCAGTCGGCAGCCGTTTGCTCAGTTCGTCACTGTCGTCGGTAGTCACTGCCGAGTGCGGCCACTGCCGTCGCTCTAACGGCGACGACTCAATGAGGTCGATATTTATGGTTATTTCATGCGTGTTGAATTAATTATATTTTGAAATGAAAATAGGTTTGAAAAAAAATATTATTTTTCTAGAAAAATCACCAATTTTAAATGCTCACTACTTTAATCTTTAAAACTGAAATAAAAATCCGAAATAACGGAACCGAATTTGTACAAACCGAAATAATTTTGATTTGGTTATGATTGTAATTTTCATCAATCCGAAAACCAAAAAACCGAACCGATATTCAACAATCAAACCGAACAAACCGAATGGCCACCCCTACTCTACATTATTCTACCCAAACCAATCTTGTTTACCAAGAATACATTAATTCTACCCTTCTTTGTTTTCATCATCACCAAATGTGTGAAACAAAAACCAGAAAGTAGATGCAGCAGTGCTTTAAAGACCAGGACCTAGTCGTCTCCTCTGTACAAGATGAAATCAACGTAGAGATGTGGTCATGAACAATTTTAGTGGCGTTTGTCCATGTTTAATTGTGAAATTTGAAAAAATTAATTTTATTAGTAAGATGAAAAATAATATTTGAAAATTGAATTTATATTTGGTCATAAATTAATTAAAGTATTTTACAAAATATCACTCATCTAAATTGACAATGTGAAATTTGTGTTCTTTAATAGTCATTAAAATTGCATTCAAATTTTGTGTTAATAACCCAAATGGATACTCAACTAATGATTTTTTTCTCAGAAAGTCACTCAACTTTGATTCTTACTCCAAAAATCACTCAACTATGAGTTCTTTTCTCAGAAAATCACTCAACTTTACTTTTTACTTCAAAAGTACCTCAACTATGAGTGTCTTACTTACAAAGTCACTAAAGCTATTTTTAATAATTTATTTCATTTTTTAAAAAAATTTATAATTTTTTTTAAATAATCAGTTATTTATTTTTATTTTTTAAATAATTTTATAATTATTTTTTTATAATTTATATCCTCAATGCCATTTTTTATTTACATTTTTTAAAAAATTTATAATTTTTTTTAATAATTTTTTTTAAAAAAAGTAATTTTTTAATAATTCATTTCATTTTTAAAAATTTTTTATAATTTTTTTTAAATAATGAGTTTTTTATTTTTATTTTTCAAATAATTTTATAATTATTTTTTCATAATTTGGATCCTCAATGCCATTTTTTATTTTCATTTTTAGTTTTTTTTATAATTTTTTTAATAATTATTTGTTTTTTATAAATAATTTTTTAATAATTTATTTCATTTTTAATTTTTTTTATATTTTTTTAAATAATCAATTTTTTAAATAATTTTAGAATTATTTTTTAATAATTTCCTCAATGCCATTTTTATATACTTTTTTTTAAAAAAAATTATAATTAATTTTTAATAATTATTGGACCCACAATGCCACGTGTCAGCTTTCAATTAGCTCGTTTTACCATGTCATCGCGTGTGTGCAACACACACTTTGAGCTTTTTGCTGATATGGAAAAAATGCTCAATTGGAATAAAATTCGGGGGGTTTAGGGGTCTGATAGGAACATGCCTTAGTTGAGGGGTCTAAGGGAATTTTCGCAACAAGTTTGAGTGTCTGTCGATGACTTTGGCCTTTAAACAATCAATTTAATGACCCCCCCCCCCCCCGAATTCATTTAAAAGATTTAAAAGAATATCTCTTTATTTCTTAGATTTTTGATTTTACTGCTATTTTTTGTAATTTTCTTGTCCAATAATACTCTATACTCTAAAGTATATATAATAATACAAATCATCAATTAATATCCTAAAATCACAATCATTTGATTGTATAATTTTTGCTGCTAATTTTACCTCGTTATAGTGTATATATTATAATGTTACTAATATTTAATAACATTTGATAATGTTTTATATCATATTATTTTAGTTTAAAATCGATAACGACCCTTTTGTCAACTTATTAGGAACAAAATTCATTGTATTTATTTGATGCATCTGTATATTGTACAAGCCTGAGATAAGCTAAAGGAAGAGTTTGAAGGAAGCAACAGAGTGAAGTCTGTCAAGGTCTTAACCTTGAAGAGGGAGTTTAAGCTCTTGAAGATGAAGGACTCGGATAGTGTGAAAGAATACTCTTCCCTGATGGATATTATGAACCAAATAAGGATACTTGGTGTAAACTTTCCAGATTAGAAAGTTGTATAGAAGATCACGGTCAGCCTTCTGGACAAGTTTGAATAAAAAATCTCAGCTATTGAAGAGTCTTGTGACTTGAATACTCTTTTAATAGCTGAGCTGATCTCTAAATTGCAAATCCAAGAGCAACGGGTAACTATGAGAAGTGAAGGGACAGTCGAAAATGCCTTTCAAGTAAGGCATAAATTCAAGCAACAAAAGAAAGGAAAAAAGGTCTCTTTAGACCACTCTAGAGAGGTGAAATCTGCTGGATACCAAGGTGAATTGTTGAGGAGAGGAAAATTTTCACCTTGTGGTATTTGTAAGAAACAAACCGCTTGGAGAAGAATTGTTGGCAAAAGTCCAAGAGGTCTCCTATTTCATGTAGATATTGTAAGAAGTATTGACACATTAAGAAGTATTGCAGGCAAAAGCAAGCTCAAAGTGGTTAGTCTTCCCAACGAGTAAATTTTGCAGAAGATCACCAAGTTGAAAAACCAAAGGAGGAGGTATTCATGGCTTCACACACTTCATATATTGATCGATATAATTGGTATGCCGATAGTGCGTGAACAAGGCACATGCGGATTGATGAAAATCTGTTTGTTAGCTTGGACAAGTCTGATAGGAATAAAGTGAAGCTTGGAGATGGTGCACTGGTGCAAGCTCAAGGAAGAGGATCAGTGAAATTTCCTATGGACGAAGGTATAAAAATCATAAACGATGTTCTTTATGTGCTAAGCTTGACTCAAAACTTATTAAGTGTTGCTCAGTTGCTTCACAATAATTATTCACTTACTTTTAAGGATAAAAAATATGTCATTTATGATCCTAAATGTTGTGAAGTAGCTAAAATTAGCATGATTGGTAATTCCTTTCCAATTTCATGCTATTATTTTGAAAGTTTCTCTTTCAATGTTGAAATGAGTGATACTTGGCTTTGGCACAAAAGATTCAGTCATTACAACCTTAGTCCATTGGTGTATATGCAATCCAAAGGTATGGTGCTTGATGTACCAAAAATTGACATGTGCCGAGATGTTTGTGAGTCATGTCAATTTGGTAAATTGCATAGACGATCCTTTTCTAAAGGAAGTCTTTGGAGGGTGAAGGAAAAGCTAGAGTTGGTTCATACAGATATATGTGGACCAATGAGGACGACTTCTTAGAGTGGGAATAAATATTTTATTCTCTTTATAGATGATCTAACTCGAATGACATGGGTCTATTTTTTAAGTAGAAAAGTTTAGGTGTTTTCTGTTTTCAAAGAATTCAAGGCTATGGTAGAAAGGGAGAGTGGTTATCGGTTGAAGTATATCAGGTCAGATAATGGAATTGAATATACTTCACATTAGTTCAGCAAGTATTGTAAAGATGTAGGCATTTAACAACAATTTACTGTGAACTACACTCCAGAACAAAATTGGGTTTCTGAGAGAAAAAAAGAACCGTGATGGAGATGGTGAGATGTATGCTAACAGAAAAGAAGATACCCAAATGTTTTTGGGCTGAGGCAGTCAATACCGTAGTCTATTTTCTGAACAGATTACCAACTAGAGCACTCCAAGACATGACACCATTTGAATCATGGAAAGGTATAAAGCCGTCTGCGAGACACTTAAAAATCTTTGGTTCAGTCTGCTATGCACATGTTCCTGATGCTAAAAGAGAAAAATTGGATAATAAGGCAGAACTCTGTATTTTGTTGGGCTATAACATAGCTGCAAAAGGGTATAAAGTGTATAATGTTCGTACGAAGAAGGTGCTTATGAGTAGAGATCTTGCGGTAGACGAGTCTAGCCACTATGATTGGGATCGAGATATTGTTATAAAGAACCAAGATGGGAGTACTTCAGTTGCAACTCAAAATCCGCAGACGAGTGATATTTCTTCCAGTCCTATTATTGGAAAAGAGCACAATTCAGATGTTGAATTAACTTCAGATTCTCCTATATTGAAGACTAGGTCACTACCTGAAGTTTATGAGCAATGCAATTTTGCTCTTGTGGAACCATCTTTCTTTGAAAAAGAAGCAGATCATGAAGCTTGGATTTCTGCAATAGAGGAGGAGCTTGCCATGATTAATATAAATAACACTTTGGAGCTGGTTAATGTGCCCGAACAAAAGAACATCATCGGTGTCAAATGGGTCTATAGAACAAAGTTCAATCCAAATGGCTCCATCTTCAAACATAAAGTCAGGCTCGTAGTTAAAGGCTATTCCCGAGTGGACTTTGGAGATACGTATTTCTTATTGCTCTTGCAACACAATACAGGTGGAAAATATACCATTTAGAGGTCAAATCTGCATTTTTAAATGACTTTCTTGAAGAAGATATTTATGTTGAACAACCTGAAGGTTTTATAGTTGCAGGTGAAAAAGACAAGATGTATAAGCTTAAAAAGACTCTCTATGGCCTTAAACAAGCTCCGAGAGCTTGGTACAATAGGCTGAATACTCATTTGCTGTCTCAAGGCTTCAACCGAAGCCTATATGAGCCTACTTTATACTTCAAAAGGCAAGCTGATGGAAAGTTAATTGTTATATTCGTTTATGTTGATGATTTGATGATCACAAGTGAAGATTCTCTTGCGGTTCAAGAAGTTAAAAATGTGATGCTAAAAGTTTTTGAAGTGTCTGATCTAGGGGAAATGAAGTTCTTCTTGGGAATAGAGATTTCTCAATCTTCTGAAGGAATTTTCTTGTCCCAAAAGAGGTATGCCCTAAATCTCTTAAAAGACTCAAGCTTGATAAGTGCAAACCTGTTGCAACTCCACTTGTTGTGAATGAAAAGTTAATAAAGGATGACGGAGAAGAGAGGACAGATTCACATAGAAGCCTTATTGGAAGCTTGTTGTATCTACTGCTACCAGGCCAGATGTGATATTTGTTGCTAGTTTATTGTGCCGATATATGCAATGTCCCAGCACCAAGCATTTTGGAGCTGCTAAAAGGGTGCTGAGGTACATTGAAGGGACAACAGATTATGAAATTAGGTATAAAAGTGTGGAAAATGGATCTCTTATTGTCGATTCAGGTAGTGACTGGGGTGGATGCTTGGATGATTACAAAAGCAAATCTAGTTACTCCTTTTCATTTGGTTCAGAAATTTTCTCATAGAGCACAAAGAAGCAGAATATCGTAGCTCAATCTTCAGCTGAAGCCGAGTATGTGGATGTTGCCTCTACTACAAATCAAGGAATTTGGTTGAGAAAATCTTGATTGAATTGGATCTTTTGCCAAAAGAACCAACTGTAATCTATGTGGACAATAAATCAGCCATTGCTATGGCTGAAAATCCAGTGCAACATGGAAGGATATAGCATATCAACATCAGATTCCATGCTTTGCGAGATGCCGAGAAGAATGGGGAAGTTAAGCTGGTGCATTGCAGAAGTGAAGAACAACAAGCCGATATTCTACCAAGGCTCTTCCCACTAATAAGTTTGAGTTTCAAAGGTCGTTGCAGGGAGTTCCAATGAAAAATCTTTAGGAGGAGTGTTAGGAAATTAAAATTTATCTAGAAACTCCTAGTTAGTAGATATTTTTGTAGTAGACAAGTCTTTTATTTAAAATGAGTAGTGGTTAGTTGGCCACCTATGTACTTAGTATTGTGTGAGATATTTTTGCTTGTTTTGTGATTTGTATTCCTCACACACACACTATATATATGTGTAGTCTATGTAATGATCTATTAAGAGAAATAAATAGAGTACTCAACAAGTTTCAGTTCTTCTTCTTTTCTCTGCAGTTTGTTTTCTGCCAGTAATTTACAGCTCCATTTTGTTGCTGTTTCAGCTTGTTTCTTCTCAGTCTTCTTGCCCTTCTTTTGACATCTTCAAATGTTTCAGGTTCTTCTTCAGCTCCTTCTACTATGGCGAAATTGGCATACTTAGGAATTTGCTTGCGAATTATCAGTCCTCTTCTAGGTGGACCCGGATTGTCTTGTTCTCCTTCCTTTCCTCTTCTAAGTGGAGCCGGATTGTCTTCTTCTACTTCTCATTCGATTGTCGGTAGACACCTGATTGTCAAGGATTCTGAGTTGTGTCATGTTCATCTTCATCATCGTCTTTTACATCTTCAGTTTCTCCTAAGCTCAAAGGAATAATTTCCAGCTCATCTTTAAAGATATCCGAGCTTGAAAGTGTACCATCTTCTGAAGACCACCATGAGGATGCCTCATCAAATACAACATTTCGGGATGTATAGCACCTTCCAGTTGTAGGATCACAAAATTATTCTTCATAACTGGGACATGGTAAACACCTTGGTACATTGTCGACGCCGCACGGAGGTGACTACATTATACTGGCAACATGAGCAATAGGTAGCTTGGAGCTGTCAGCTGTTACAACCACACGACTTCCTCTGTGTTGAGACAAATTCCGCAATATTTTCGTTCTCACCCGTCATATGGTTTGTGCAATCCCAATCGACAATTCAATCATTCTCATAATCACTCTGGTCTCTTGTCATTGCTAAGAGAGCTAGCTCCTCTTCAGCAGCAAAGCATGCCTCAACATCCCGTTCACTGTCGTTATTGGACGTAGCAACATTATCCTCCGCAAGTTTTTCCTTTTTATTACCTTCCACAATTTTTCCTTTTTAACCAACAATCTATTCCTTATGACCCATCTTTCCACAATTGAAGAAAATTAGGTGGGAGGTGACAAACAAGTACTTGAATTAAAAATGGTGATAACTTTAATCAACTAAGGTCAAAGCTTCATTTAAATTCTAATTAAGTGAATTGGGGTACAAAGTGTAATTTTTAAAAACTTTTTAATTTTTTTAAAAGTCTTCCCACTCCACATTTCAAATTCTAGAATTTCCCCCTTTTTATTATGTTTCAATCTTTCTTCTCTCTTTTTTCTTTCTTCCTCTCTCCAAATTTCTTTCTCCCTATTTTCTTCTTCTTTTTTTCTTTCTCTTTTCATTTCGTTCTTCTCCTTTTTTAATCTTCATGGATTATTTTTTTAAAAAAAAAATTTGAGAAGTTTGAAAAGAAATTTTTTGATTTCTTTTAAAAATGAATAAAAAAATAATGGCAGAATACATAAATATGAACTAAACTTGACACCAAATTATCACTTTTACCTTAAACTTTGATAGTGTACAAATAGGACCTTTAACTATTCAAAACCTGAACAAATATGACCTTCGATTTTGCAACCTCCATACGCGAGTTTCACTTGCGCCTACGTGGATATGTAATCCAATCATACGGTGCCACGTCATTAAAAGGGCTGACTGGGAGAACTTTTGATCTGAAACTTAAAACGACGTTGTTTTGCTTATTATTATTATTATTATTATTATTATTATTATTATTATTATTATTATTATTCTACTACTATTTCTACATATTACATACTACTATTGCTTCTATCAACATACCACTGCTACTACGACTAATTATTATTATTATTATTATTATTATTATTATTAATAATAATAATAATAATAATAATAATAATAATAATAACAATATTTTAATAAAATTTTCATCTTAATTACATTTTATTAATAACGTTAATTTAATATACTACTACTACTATTCTTAATAACGTTTTCTTAGTAACGTTTTAATAACGTTAATATAATAACATTTTAATAACGTTAATTTAATATACAACTACTACTGCCCTTAACAACCTTTTATTAATAACGTTTTAATAACGTTGATTTAATATACAACTACTACTGCCCTTAACAACCTTTTATTAATAACGTTTTAATAACGTTAATTTAATAATATTTTAATAATATTAATTTAATAACGTTAATTTAATAACTTTAATTTAATAACATTTTATTAAAACTATAATTTTTTTATTTATTATTAGTATAGTTTCATCTTTGAGCTGAAAATAAAGAAAAAATAATAGTGAAAAGTCATTTAAATATATAAAAAGAAATTAGTAAGGGCATAATAGTCATTTTACCCTTTTTTTTTTGTTGGAACGTTCAAATTTTTAGCCCGATGCGGCCAGTTTTGCGTGTACAACATGCGTTTTGCCACATAGGATCGGAGGTCATATTTGTGCAGTTTATAATAGTTAAAGGTCATATTTGTGCACTATAAAAGTTTAAGGTCAAAGTTATAATTTGATGCCAAGTTTAGGGTCATATTTATGTATTATGCCAAAAATACTTCAGCAACTACGAGAGTTGCTCAACAACTACCATAGTTGCTACAACAGTTATGGTAATTGCTGCAACAACTATTATTTGTTGTTGCGTTACAACAATTATCGAAATTGTTGTAGCAATTATCGAATTTGTTGCAGCAACTTCGATTGTTGCTGCAGCAACTTCGATTGTTGCTGCAGCAACTTCGATTGTTGCTGCAACAACTTCGATAGTTGTTACAGCAACTTCGATACTTAATTTCTGAAAAAAGATGTGGTTGGTGGAGGAGTCCACGAAAAAGTGATATTTATGGTAAAAAGGGTGGTGCTGGTGGTGACGCCAAATGAGAAGATGACATTTATTGCGGTGTTGATAGCGACGGTGATGGTGGAGAAAGAAGAAAAATAGGCGATAGCTATGTACAGAGAGGAAATAATGGTGAATCTGAAAGAGATGGCAATGGTAGTGATAGTGATAGTGGAGGAAGAGGAGGTGGCGGCGGCAGCAACAAAAAGGGTGTGGAGGAAGAGGTGGTGGTGATGGTGTAGGGATCTTTGTGTAAATATGGTATAGGAATCTTTGTGTAAATAATAAAACTTGAGGATTTTAAAATTAATGTCATTAACACTAATCTTAAAATTGTCACTTCAACTCAATATTTAACGCTTGTGTCACTCTTCTTTTTTTAGTTTTAAAACTTTTTTGTCACCATTAATTAAAACTCCTCACTTATCAAAGAAACTCCTCCTGTTTGCTTAGCTAATGCTTCTTGACCAGCTAGAAAAGTTCAAACTAACAATTGATTGTTGTTTCTGCCATCCTTGCACAATTTCAATAAAACCTCTATACTCGCGTCTCAAACTACGAACAATTTTTTGCTTTTGGCCTGAATTCTCCAATGGCTTTCTCTAGATCTAGCTCAGAAATTTCAAGGCACAACATCTTCACCTTGTTGAAGTATTGATCAATTGTCATATCACGTTGTGCTATCGACAATAATTCGCTTTCTAGAAGTTGGAGTCTCGTGTCATTCTTCTTTGTGAAGAGAGTCTTAAGCATGTCCCATGCTTCTTTCAGAGTCTTGGCATCTCGAATATGCTCTAGGACATCATCTTCAACGATTGTCTTCAAAACATACATTGGTTTGCCTTCCTTTATGGTCCACTTTCTCAACGTACCAGTTGCATCTTCCGTCTCTGGTTGTACAACCTCGCTGCCATTGATAACCTCCCATAAGTATTGACCCTGCATACAAGACATCACACACGTTGACCATGCATTGTAGTTTTGATTGTTGAGCTTCTTGATTCCACCAACAACTCCTACTTGCTGCATATCGCCCATTATGTGGGAAGAGAAACAAACTTCCGTCAAATAGTTATGATCTTTCACCGGCTCTTGAGGGCGTGCATTCCATGTAAATTAGCAAGACTATTTTAGAATCACATAAATATTTTTGTTAAAAATGTGTATGAGGTGTACATCTAAAGTAAAAGGAAGGTTTTATAAGAATACAAAATGTAAAACTGACTCTTGTATGTCATCAGAGTCAATTCAAGTCGGAAATGATCAAATTTTTGTGTGCGTGTATATTCATTCAATTGCTGGTGCAATGGCTATAGCATCAGTGACATACACTGCTATAAATCTATGAATGGATCGATTTGTTTGATCTGGAAAGGTTACATGTTAATTAACATGGAACATAGTTTGACAGATTTATTGAGTGCTCCTGCAACAACGGTTTGGTGACTCCAAACTGCATGTTGTTGTTCTTATGTGTTGCCTTTTGGTCAAAAGATGAGAAAAGTCACTAGTGGCAGCACTAACAACGTGAATAACTTTTGCTATTTTTGTTGTTAGTACATGCTACATGCTGTTACTTTCCATGGAGAAGAAAGCTCAAGAGGAAAGGCGCATCGTCTTCTTTCCAATAGCTATCTATTGCAATTTATGTACATGCGCCGATGCCTATTGACAATCCTAATCCTTCTGGATTCATCAACTTTCACCTGGTACAACTTGGTAGTACAATAATCCACCTAACAGGAATAGTGGAAGTAAACAAAAAATTATTGTTCTTTGATTCAAATGATCATTGGCAAGGCAAGTGTTTTCCCAATAACTGTTATACGCTGGAACATAGGTTGTGTTGTTTATCTTCGTCTAATTAAAGCTCATCCATTCCACTTTATGTTACCATATTTCATGGATTTTGAAAATGAAAAAGTTGGAGGAAATGTTACATTCTGGGATAATGGGTTGTCTTACTTACCAAATATTAGTAATAAGTAAGATATCAACTTGTTTTGCAATAAAATATTTTCTGAGAGAAAATATTCTCCTTCATACCAAATACACCCTTTATCTTGGTCAAACTCTGTTCAACATCATTCGATGGTTTATCACTTCTTCTTGGATTTATTGGGTCTTGTGAAGCTATTGACACCGTCCAACATCACTTTAATTTATCCAGTGGTACTTGACTGGATGCAAAAAATTGATTTTTGCAATTCAATTTTAAACAAGCCATTATTAAAAGTACAAAGTCAAAATGAGAAATTAAAGATAATGAACAAATATTTATTCACAATCTATGTAGGAAACAATGAGAAAGTCATGACTAATATACTCCAATCTCATCATCTTTACTTTCCCGATCTGAAAACTGATATTGGACTTCTAACAGAGTACTTGGCTGAAGACCATTTTATGTATCCTTGTGAAGAATTTGTTGAAGTTGATCGATTAAATGTGACTTGATAGGACAACTTTTGGTTCAAAGTTGAGAATTTCAAGATTCTAGGCTTAATACTCAACGCGACACCTTCAACTCCGATTACTTGAACTGTGTAAATCGAACTAGCCTCACCAACATTAGTCACGGTCCTCGTGTATGTTTGAGCACCTGATCCAAGATTGATTGAAAATGAAGGATAATTCAATTCTGCTTCAGCTATCCTTGATGTGCAATGTACCTTCTTTTTCACAACGGCAGTGACTTGTTGATCAGTGTAGTTTAAGCCACATAAGTAAGGCACATAATCTTGGGGTTGGATGTCATAAATTAGGCCAGGATCATTTGCCTTCGATGGATTTACATGGCCTGATCCAATTGTAAATAGATCAGCAGGGTTGAGTTTTTCATCCTGAATGGGATTGTTGCCAAGGTTGACAAAATCAGCAGTCGTCATGATTGCAGACTTAATTGCAGCTGGAGACCAATGGGATGTGCACTCTTTAACAAGGCTGCTACTCCTGCAAGGTGAGGGCAAGCCATAGACGTGCCAGAATCCATGTTGAATGATTTAACAGACGGCATCACCCCTTCAGCTGTTTCTATCCATCCCGCAAGGATATTCACCCCAGGGCCAATGATGTCAGGCTTTAATATGCCTGAACTTATTGTATTTGGTCCCCTAGAAGAGAAGAAAGCAACTTCTGGAGCGTGCTCGTCTCCAAATCTCGTTCCCTTGAATGCTATTGTTGCAACAGGGGCTGATGTTGAATATATGTATTTTATGATCTTTAGTCCATCAATATAACTGATATGTGTTGCAGGAAGGACATGAAGGTCTGCATATGTTGTATCGCCACGGTCTTTTTCGTTCCTGAGAATCATGGCAGCGCCACCAGCTTTTTCGACTGCTTGTCCTTTGTCTGTTTCAGACAAGTTACCCTTGGTTTCACACAACACTATTTTACCCCTGACAACAATTCTAGCCAATGTCTCACAATTACCGCCATTTATGAGGGGCAATAATTTTCTTGAAATTTTTGCTGACTGAAAGGCCGATTGGCCCTCATATTTAGCTCCATTACCCAAAACTGCTACAGCACTAATCTTTCTGTCCGTTGTACTAGCGCCAACAGTTAGAATCCATGGAGATCCATTCTCTATAGTAGCACTAAATGGTCCGCTATTTCCTGCTGAGCAACTTACGAAAATCCCCTTCTCAATGGCGCTATATGCTCCAATTGCTATGATTTCTTCATAGAGGGGTCTAGCCTCTCCTCCAATGGAAATGGAAATTACATCCACCCCGTCTTCAATGGCAGCATCATAACCTGCTAAGATATAAACTTCCTCACAATCGCCATTATCATCACAGACTTTGTAAATGGCCAAATGAGCACGGGGTGCAATGCCAACAGCAGTGCCATTGGCATTATCACGCCAATTGGCACCATCCACAAAGTTGCCAGCAGCTGTGCTTGAAGTATGGGTCCCGTGTCCATCTCCATCCAAAGGTGACTTAGCCGTCTTCACAAAGTTTCGTGCTCCAATAAGCTTGTTGTTACAAGCTTTGAAATGTAACTCACATCTGCCTTTCCATTTGGCAGGCGGAGGAGGCATCCCGTTGTCGTTGAATGAAGGATGTTGTGGAGTTATTCCAGAATCAAGCATACCAATAATCACACCTTTACCCGAATTTGAGGCTTTCCACAAGCCAACATTCTGGTGCAGGCCAAGGAAACTAGGACTGTGTGTGGTATGCAGCTGCAGCACCCTTTGAGGACGCGCAGATACAAATCCTAGTTTTGTTTCCATCACCTTCACTTCATCTGGTGACAACCATGCAGCAAACCCGTTAAAAACATGACGATAAGAATAAATAATGCGCGATGAATGATCAGAAATATTTGGTGGCAAAAATGACTGATGCCAGAGGTATAAATCTTTTGAATCAGAGAAAACAAAATCATCAGGCAACGCAAGCTGCACAATGTAAGTTTCTAAATCATTTTGGTTAGTAAAATGTTCAGCAAAAGTAGTTTTTGATGAATGAAGCAATATGAAGATGCCAAAAAAGGTTGAAACGAATTTGAGATTCATATCTATTTCTTGGTGACTATCACATTGAGCAAGATGTGCATTATATAATGCTTTTTGATGAAGATCAATTCAATATGTTAATTATGTCCCCTTTTACGGATGTTCCAGATTAAACTTGGATTAATTACATTACCTTTTAAACTTTATAGTGTACACACTCTATATCTTCCTTAAATAAAAAAATTAATCTATTCCTTATGGTCAACAATTCATTTTTGTGCCAAATATCCATATTAGCCAATTCAACTTGGAAAAATAATTATTGGCTGAACATGCTATTTTATGGATATGGATCAATTAGACATTTACATTAGAGAACTTGACGTAACTAACCAATCTTAAAAAACACATTATATATTTTTAGCATTGTTTTCAAAATAACAGTAGTTGCAAAGAATAGTTACACAGTTTGTCGAAATTGAAAGCTGAACAAATTTCCTTTTCGTTCTAGTCGATTCACTAAAGAAAGAAACCGTGGAAACGATTGTAATTTATTAGGGAATAATGAATTTCTACTAATCTGTAGGGGCCTAAATAAATGTGGTTTATGAATTATTACTTTACTTTTTTATTAGCTTTCTTTTTTCTTTTGTTTCTACATTGATAAAATACTTGCTTAATTATTTTAATTTATTATAAATTTAGATATATAATAGCGCTTATAATTTTTTTGTCAATAGTATATGTGATAAATCTTTGATAGCAATATATATCAAATATTATGTGTATGTAAGCTGTATGCTTGAAATAACATTATAAATATAATGGTATTATAGCAAATATGTATGAAATAGGAAACTTAAAATTCTAGATCTGTCCAAAGAGCATTCATATTCTCTACGCAAGTGTGAAATATTGCTGGAAATTGGAGAAAATTCATTTATATATTCAAAATTTAAATTTAATGAATGGATCCCTAAAATTCTCTCTAGCCGCCGTTGACTTCTAAACCTAGCCGTTGACTTTTCAGGCCAGCATGGCTGCCATAGCCGGTGGGACTATCCCACCGGATGATAGTAACAAACACACTACGGAGGTAACAGAATATGTTGATTAATTGAAACCTAAAGTGGTGGATAACTCTAACATTAGAGTTCCACCTAAACCGGTTATAATGTTGTATGGGGAGCCTAATATTCTGTAGAGAATGTTGTTTACAAGGGCATGATGAGGAAAGTTGTTGGAACAAGAATCCGAAATTATTTGACAAGATGAAGAAAGCAAGCAAAGATACAAAAGAGAAAACAGAAGAGAAGACTCAAGATAGGCAAATGAAGCAATAGCAGCAACAAGACAATACAAGAAGAGAGAAAATAAATAATAAACAGTGGCATGCAAGAAAGAATAGATATGGGATTGACAAATTTAGGCATATTCTAGGAGAGATGAATGGAAAAAATGATAAGGAGCTGGAAGTTTCTAACTTTTTAATGTATTGAAAGACAAAGAAAATGAAGTTGATCACATTAAAGAGGTAGAAACAAAAGGTGATACAGATAAACAAGGGGATGGAGAGTCACTTAGTACAAAAGATTGGGTGAATACGAGTTTTGGTAAATATGCAAAAAATAAACAAGGAGCACAGGATGCAGAACAGATGAATGTAACAAAGGAAAGGACAAGCAAAGATAAAGATATGCAGAAGAATCAAGAACAGTAGGATGATAAGGTAGATAACCAGGAAAAAGTCAGTAATAAAGAGATGCAAAAGAAAGAAGAAGACAAGAAAATTCAGTTATTTGATGCAGAAGCAAATGAGTTGAAGATTCTGGAAGGGATTTCTCCATTAGCGATTGAATCAGACAAAGTGATGGAGATTTATAATGAAAAGAAGGCAGATTTGGATGAAAATAACCTGGAAGATAACATTAATAAAGTAGCTAAGGATGCAGATTTATCTCCCAGTCAAGTTGAGTCAATGAAACCCAAGCAATGTAAATCAAAGAGGAAGAACCAAAATAATAATGCAAGTGCCGACACAATTCATACAAGGAGTCAGGTTGCTAAGAATAAGTCAAGATGAAAGCATTAATATGGAATATAATGTCTGTTAATACATAACGGGCCTTTACCAGATTAATCACAATGCAGAAGAGAAATCAGTTTTGTTTTATAGGTTTTATGAAACCATTTCAAGAGAGGCAACATATATAAGATTATAAAAAAAGATTGGGTATAATGAAAGCTGTAGTGAGTAGATCAGGTAAGATATGGGCATTCATGGATGGAAGTGTGGAATGTAGCATAGTCAAGGATGAGGAGCAACAACTATCAATGAAGCTGACATGTCAACAAGGCGATGTAACTTTGTTAGTTACATTAGTTTATGCAAAGTGCAGTCATGAGAAAGGCAAGTTCTATGGGATTCATTATTAGACATGACTGATTTTCAATAGCCTTGGCTAATAGGAGGGGATTTTAATATAATAAGAAATGAAGAAGAAAAATTAGGGGGATTACCAGTTACACTGAATGAAACTGAGGATTTTAATCAGTGTATAAGTTTGTGCAATTTGGAAGAACCTCAGTTTAAAGAAAGTAAGTACACTTGGTGGAATGGTAGAACAGATGATGCATGTATATTTAAAAAGTTGGATAGGGTGTTGTTCAATGATAGATTACAGAATTTGTTTCAGACATTGGAGGTGGAGCATCTTCCTAGAAGTGGTTTTGATCATTCTCCTTTATTGATTCAGTTCAAGATGGATAAGGATCAAGTAATCAGATCTTTTAGATTCCTGAATCTATGGTTGAAGGATGAGACATGTTTGGAAGTGATAAAGGACAATTGGAAAGCAGATATATATGGTAATCCTTTCATTGTGTATTATCATAAAATGAAGAAGGTTAAATCAGCATTGACAAGATGGAGCAAAGAGTCTTTTGGAAACATATTTCAGGAAATTTCCACTTTGGAAGATGTTTTGAAAGGTAAGGAAAAGAAATTTGAAGAGATGCCTGATGGAGAAAATAGGGAAGCTCTGAGTAAAGATCAGGCTAAATTAAACCTTCAATTAAAGAAAGAAGAAGAATTTTCGAAGCAAAAAATAGGATATGAATGGTTTAAATATGGAGAAAGAAATATTGTCACTACCCGAGCCGAGGCCCTGGCCGCGACGGGCATCCTGAACCACACAAGCCCGAGATACCCCTGTCACGTACCAACCCACTAGTGATATTGTTCGTTGCACGGCTTTAAATCGTGTCACTAGGGAGTAAGACTTTCTTACTTATATACCCAGCATCCCTCCTGTATTTTCCTAATGTAGGACTCCTTCCTAAGTTGGAGTGTTACATACACCCCTTTACGAACTCAGTGTCCTCGCTAAGGTTTGCCCCACCAAATGCGATTTGCCTACACTCAAGATTGAGGTTTGCCCTGCCTTATTGAGATTTGTCTACACTCAGTTTGAACTCTGGCCCACATCGACAGGGACGACACAAGAGCTGCTCTGATACCATTCTATCACCACCCGAGTCGAGGACCTGGCCACGATGGACATCCCAAACCACACAGGCTCGAGATACCTCTGTCACGTTCCAATCCACTAGTGATATTGTCCGCTCTGAGCCCAGACCCGCACGGCTTTAAAATGCGTCACTAGGGAGTAAGACTTTCTTACTTATATACCCAGCATCCCTCTTGTGTTTTACCGATGTGAGACTCCTTACTAAGTTCGGGTATTACAAATACAAAGTTCTTTCATGCAATTTTCAAATAAAAGAGAATCAGATAAAGAATTAGGAGGATGCAAAATGAAGAAGGGGTATGGATGAAAGAAGAAGAAATAATAGTAAATGCAGCAGTAGATTTTTTCCAGAAGCAGTTCACTAAGCAGGAAGATGCAGAGGATTTTACCATGCTAGATGAGATACCAAGGTTGGTAACTGATGAGCAGAACAGGGATATTCACAAAATTCCTACTGAAGATGAAATAAGAGAAGCAGTAATGGGGTTAAATAGAAATAGTGTAGGGGGGCCTGATGGAATGACAGGAGCATTCTTTCAAGATCCATGGAACATTATCAAGGAGGAAATACATAGAATGGTAATTACCTTCTTTTGTGGTTATCAGATTCCAAGATTCATTACACATACTAATTTGGTATTGTTACCAAAAAAGTTAGTAGTGAATACTTTTTCAGATATGAGGACAATTTCACTGAGTAATTTTGTGAATAAAATTTTCTCAAGAATTATTCATGAAAGGATCAAAGGAATTCTACCTCAACTGAAATCACCTGTGCAAGCAGGTTTTGTACAGGGGAGAAATATTGCTGAAAATATTTTGGTGGTTCAGGAGATAGTATCAGAAATAAGAAAGAGGAGTAAACCACCTAATATGGTTATGAAGTTAGATATGATAAACTCTTATGATAGGTTGAATGGCTTTTTTTTAACAAAGGTGTTGAGGAAAATGGGTTTTTCAGAAATGTTGATAGACATGGTGTTTAGGTTGTTAGAGAATAACTGGTATTCAATTTTACTGAATGGGCAGCCTAAAGGATTTTTTAAATCATTAAGAGGTCTGAAATAAGGAGACCCTCTATCACCTACTTTTTTCATTATGACAGCTGAAGTTTTGTCTAGAAATCTGAAGAAATTGATGCTGGAAAGGGAGTTTAAATTGTTTGGTATGCCAAGAGGAAGTCCTAAGTTAAATCACTTGGCTTTTGCAGATGATATGATAATTTTATGCAAAGCTGAAGTGAAAAATCTGCAGATGGTGATTAATACATTGGATGGATATGAAAAAGTATCTGGGCAGAAGATAAATAAGGAAAAGAGTGTTATTTATTTACATAGAGGGGTGTCAAATGGAATATGAGTTATGGCAGAAATGGCTACAGGCATCCTGAGAAAATAATTTCCTTTCATGTAACTTGGTTGTCCCATATTCTATATAAGGAAGAGGAAGGAGTATTATCAACAATTGATGAATAAAATAGCGAACAAGGTGTAGACATGAAAAAGAAAACTTCTATCATATGGAGGTAGAGCAGTAATGATCAAGTATGTGTTGCAGAGTGTTCTTATACATTGCTTGTCAGTAATGAACCCCCCTTTAAATGTCTTGCATTCTATTCAAAAGATTCTAGCACAATTTTTTTAGAGCAACAGAATAGGGGAAAAAGGGAGACATTGGGTGAAGTGGTAAGATGTGTGTTTGCCACAAGAAGAAGAGGGCCACAAATTTCTGATATCTCTATGGTATTACTTTGTAAACTATGGTGAACTTTTAGAACAACATCTTCCATCTAGAGTGAGTATATGTATAACAAGTACTGTAAAAAAGAGCATCCAAATATGGTGATATGGAAAATTGGTGTAGGGGGATCCTACGTGTGGAAAAAAATGTTAAGTGCTAGAGATATGGTGGAACATTTAATAGTGTGGCAACTGAGAGAAGGGAATGCTAATTTATGGTTAGATAATTGGACTGGTCAGGGGGGTTTGTATTCACTAATGGAAGGGAACTGGGATGAAAATTGGCAGTATCAATATGTAAAGGAGATTATGAAGAATGTTAGATGGGATGAACATTTGGTTACAAGTATGTTCTCACCAGATATGGCTGAATATATTTTAACCAAAGTACATCCACCAATGGGAGAATGACATGACAAACCTGTATGGAGTATAGAATCAGATAAAGCATTTACAGTGAAGACTGCTTGGCAATATATCAGGAATAAAGGACAAGTGAGTAACATATATAGGAATATTTGGATTAAAGGAATGCCTTTTAAAATATGTTTCTTTTTGTGAAAGTTATGGAGAGGCAAAATTCCTATGGATGATTGTGCAAGAAGATAGGGAATGCATGGTCCATCTAAATGTTGGTACTGTGAAGAGCCTGCAGTGGAGACAATCACTTATGTCTTCAGAAGATCATATTATGCTAACAGGATTTGGTCCTATTTTTCTTCTTTTGCAGGTATTTCTATTCAGGAACTAACTCTAAGGGGTACTATCATCAAATGGTGGGAATTTCAGGTGAAAAAGAGAGTTCAACCATATTTCCATGCTCTACCTAGCATTATTTTATGGGAGATATGGAGGAGAAGAAACAAAAAGAAACATGATAATAAGAGTACAACATGATTGAGGCTGATTTATAATATAACAAAGGCTTTGAGGTTGCTGTTGATGGTCAGAAAACCAGCAAAAAGTTTTCCTACTGATTGGCCACAAATGAGGGGAAGATGGTGGAATCCCATATGCTTTCTGTTTGAAAGATGAGAAAGGTTATATTATATATGCTAAAGTTGTCACGACCCGATCTGGGGCCCTAGCCACGACGGACATTCCGAACCACGAAGGTCCGAGAGACCACTTATCCCTATTAATATTGTCCACTCTGGGCCAGGCCCGCACGACTTTAAAATGCGTCACTAGGGAGTAAGGCTTTCTTACTTATATACCCAACATCCCTTCTGTGTTTTGCAGTTGTGGGAATACTTCCTATGTTGGGGTGTTACATACACTCCCTTATAGACTCAACGTCCTCGCTGAGGTTTGCCCCATCGAATGGGATTTTCCTACACTCAGAACTGAGGTTTGCCCCGCCTAACCGGGATTTGCCTACACTCAGTTTGAACTTTGACCCACATTGACACGGCTGACACAGGAGTGGCTCTGATACCATTCTGTCATGACCCGAGCCGGGGCTCTAGCTGCGACGGGCATCCCAGACTATGAAGGCCCGAGAGACCCCTTATGCCTTATCCCTAGTGATATTGTCCGCTCTGGACCCAGGCCCACACGGCTTTAAAATGCGTCACTAGGGAGTAAGGCTTTCTTACTTATATACCCAGCATCCCTTATGTGTTTTTTCGATGTGGGACTCCCTTCTAAGTTGGGGTGTTATAAAAGCAGAGCCACATCACTATGCAGATAGTTTACAAGCAGAGGCACATGCAATTTTATATGCAGCAAAGAACTGTAATCAATCACACTAGACAAGATAATCATTCAAATGGATTCTCTTATTTTGGAGAGGATATTAATAGAAATATGGAAATGTCCATGGAGCATTGCAAACATAGTAAAAGAGATTGAACAATACATGCACGGAAAGCAAGTCAAGTATCAACACATTTACAGGGAAGGAAATCAGTTAACTGATCATCTTGCAAATGTAGCCATTGACACAGGAGAGGTTAGCATAACTAGTTTTAGCAACTACAACAAAAAGAAAAAACCATACTTAACAGTGATAAATGGAAGTGCCCCTACTTGAGAATTACACCTATATGTAGTTAAAGGGCAAGAGAAGCCTTAGGCAGCAAAGTTTACATACATCATATTTACAAGAATTAAAAACAACAAAAGGAGAGCATATAGCTAGTCTAGTCTACTACAGCCAACAAAATGGATTCTCAGCATCATGAAAGGATCTATTGATCGATTTGAGCTTTTTAAATCTGAGTGTCAAGCAGCTACCAGTATCTTCGTGGGTCCAAGCATCCTCTATCTTTATCTCTCTCAGATCTGAACATCACAGGATAAAAAGAGTAAGCTACAGATGCAGAGTGAAGATGCGATCTCAAAAACAGATTAAGGAATATTTACTTGAAGGTAGCAGCTTCACACAGTTGATTAGATCTCTCAGCGCTGATAAAAAAATGGGTCAAGGTCCCATTCACTGGAGAACTTAGCTACAGAAGGTGTTTCATCAGTGGGAGCATAATAAGAAACAAATACATCAACACAAAGGTAATCTTACTTACTTTTGTAAGCTGAATAATTAAGAAAGCAGGACCTGAAAAAGATGGCACCGGGTTGATTATCCAAAGAAGAAGGCGGTGGAGCTCAAGGTTGAAGAAATGCAGATTCATTTTGAGAAGTGGCGAGAAGATGAGAGAGATTAGGAAAGTGGATGTTTTTGAAAACCCTGCTACCTTTTATGTATTAAACAGATCCGGGTTGGACCGGGTCTTTCAAATAGTAGTGGGCTTTTTAATTGTATAATGGGTTGGTCCATTAACTCTTGAATAATTTTTAATAAAATACCAAACTAAACCAAAAAAAAGTTAAAAATAGAAAAAATGCTCCGTTTCCATCTTGAACTATACACGAAATTGTTTAGACACACCCGAATTTTAGGAGGGTCCTATTACTCCCTAGACTAATTAAAATCGTATTTTTGGCAACCTTAGTGCCTACGTGGCACATACGTGGTACATAAGTGAATCAACACACTGAAGGTTCACATAGGCACACGTATGTGCCACGTAGGTACTAAGGTTGCCAAAAATACGATTTTAATTAGTCCAGGGGCTAATAGGACCCTCCTAAAATTCAGGTGTGTCTCAACAATTTCGTGTATAGTTTAGAGCGGAAATAGTTCATTTTCTCTATAAAATATTGTATGTATATATTGTATATTTCTAATGATACAACAATTGCAACTGGCTAAATTTTATTTATATTCTATTATTATTTTTATCTCAACAAATATTTATTAATAATGTGCATAACCATTATACATTGAATATAATTAGAATGCATAATATAAAATTATTTGAATTAGCATATTATGAAATATATAACTATATTCTAATATTCTATGATATGAAAGTAATAGTGTATATTTAATATATTGGCATTAACGGTAGGAGAGAGAAGTCAAAATAGATAAGAAAGGTAATATATATATATATATATAGAGAGATAGATATATATATAGAGAGAGAGATAGATAGATAGATAGATATATGCTAAAATCGATATTACTTTTACTATTTATGAAATGAGGTAAAAGTTACATAACCGTATAAACTAATTATAGTAGATTAAGAGATGTAGTAATAGCTGATTATGTTTTTTTTTAATCCCTTTCTAAGATCGAAGCTCCACCTTTTTTATTTCTTGGTGACTTAATCGCGAAGGATGTTTATAATTGATAATTTTTCTATTAGGCCTCACTGTAGAAATGAGTAAATATTTCAAATGGTCATTGATCAAGTATGCAAAATTATTTAACAAAATCATTAAACTTAGTTATGCATCAAAAAAGTCACTCAACTTCTAATTTTGTATCAATGAGGTCACTCAATCAGTGACTTGCTCATGAAAATCACTCTACAAGATTTGTCATAAAAAAAAAAATCTTATTTTACAAAGCAAATTGAATTTTATGTCATATAAACATTAACACGTCAATTAATAAAATATTAAAAGACCCAATATTAAAAATTAGATCCACTCGCAAGTCTAACAGATAAAAATATCAACTCAAACTCCCACAATAATAAATATTCGAGTTTAGCTAATATATACTGACGGTGCAAATATTTTTTTACATAGTCAGATATTTTGACCGGCAATAACATCTCAACAAATATGTATTAATAATGTGCATAACCATTATACATTGAATATAATTAGAATGCATAATATAAAATTATTTGAATTAGCATATTATGAAGTATATAACTATATTCTACTATTCTATGATATGAAAGTAATTGTGTATATTTAATATATTGGCATTAACGGTAGGAGAGAGAAGTCAAAATAGATAGGAAAGGTAATATATATATATATATATATATATATATATATATATATATATATATATATATATATATATAGATATAGATATAGATATAGATATAGATATAGATAGATAGATAGATAGATAGATAGATATACGCTAAAATCGATATTACTTTTACTATTTATGAAATGAGGTAAAAGTTACATAACCGTATAAACTAACTATAGTAGATTAAGAGATGTAGTAATAGCTGATTATGTTTTTTTTTAATCCCTTTCTAAGATCGAAGCTCCACCTTTTTTATTTCTTGGTGACTCAATCGCGAAGGATGTTTATAATTGATAATTTTTCTATTAGGCGTCACTTTAGAAATGAGTAAATATTTCAAATGGTCATTGATCAAGTATGTAAAATTATTTAACAAAATCATTAAACTTAGTTATGCATCAAAAAAGTCACTCAACTTCTAATTTTGTATCAATGAGGTCACTCCATCAGTGACTTGCTCATGCAAATCACTCTACAAGATTTGTCATAAAAAAAATAATCTTATTTTACAAAGCAAATTGAATTTTATGTCATATAAACATTAACACGTCAAATAATAAAATATTAAAAGACCCAATATTAAAAATTAGATCCACTCACAAGTCTAACAGATAAAAATATCAACTCAAACACCCACAATAATAAATACTCGAGTTTAACTAATATATACTGACGGTGCAAATATTTTTTTAGATAGTCAGATATTTTGACCAGCAATAACAGGTAATCAACCTATTACATCCTTATTTTTCGTTTTTTTTTCTTGTTTTTATATTTTTTAAACAATCCTTTCTTTAGTTTAGGTTCTAACTCTTCCATTCTCTGTCTTGTCATATGCGCCTTCGAATATTTTCATTTATTGCTTGGATCATCTTTCCAACTCCCAATCAAATATTCAGAGATCTATTTATTCATTAGAACTCTAAATCATAGTATTTTAAATGGGAGATTTATTGTAGATCTATCACTTCAATACTTTAAGTCTAAATTTATTTTTGATTGTTTTTACAGAATACATTTGTAATTTCAATTTCAAGCAAGCTTAGTCGTTTGAACCCTAAAATTTGAATGCAATTTAACCAGTAGCTTTTTAAGGGGAGTATCAAATTAACAAATACAAACAAAATAAAACCGACAGAGTCATAGAGTACATTGTGTGTTATTGTACTTTTTAGTAAAATTTGTGCAATTTTGAAGGTATAGTTTGATTTCCAATCAGCGCATTTACAATGTTCTTCTAATGATACCCACATTCTCTTTTTGTGTGTGTTCGGTATAAATATATTTTTTTTATAAAAAAAATATTATTTTAAAAATATTTTTCAAAAAAAAATATTTTTATTTATTTTCTTGTGTTCAGTATGCAAGTAAAAAATATTATTCAAAAATAACTTGTATATGATTTAGATTACTATAAGAGGTGGGAATATGGGGTGGCAGGGTTGGGGCTACAGGAGAAGGGTTAAGACAAGGTGTATTAGAGAGCGAGGAAGCCCCAATGGATGTGAAATTCATTGGTAGAACATAATTTTTCTATTTTGACGAATTCATTTTCTAAATTTTTAAAAACTTTATTTTCCTTAAAAAAATACATTTTTTAAAAATTTAACCTATCAAATGTGAAAAAAACAACAACATAGTGATGAACACACCATTTGTTTGTTTAAACTTGAGTTCTATATCCTTGTGTTTGCTAATTCTCCTTACAATTCATTCTCATAAATAAAATCCTTTAAAAGTTATTCAATTTTATGACAAAAAAACTTTAATGATTATGAAGACGTATCAAAAAAGACTAATTAACGTATCATTAAATTAAATTAATTATGTAATAATAAAAATATTGCGTAAATTATATTTAATAAATTAAATTTACTATTTTTGTATCATTGGTTTGGGCCCACACTTAACACGGCCTTATGCAATTAGTTTAAGGAGAGATCACGCATGATAATTTTGATTATTAAATGACTTTAGGTATGGACAAAGTTCAAAAGATAGGATAATAATATAAGCCCCCACAAATTCCTACTCTCCATATTTTTATTTGCTTACTTTTCTTTTTTTTCAAGTCAATAAATACAAATTTTAATCAACATTTTAAGATGTATTTCTTAATTGAATTGAAAAATTAAAAATTAAAATATATACTACTTTTCATATAATTTTTGAATATCTAAATCTTAATTCTAAAAAATTAAATTAATCTAGTTTAATTTGACTTTGAAGCTTAGTTGACTCATGGAAAATGAAGGGAGCGAATACAAATTAATGGATGGAATAATAAATACTCACCAAATGAACGCAAACATCTCCTAGGAAACAATGGGTTCTGAAAAGATCAAACTTCCCACTATAGATTTCAATTTCTCAGAGCTCAAGTCAAACAGTGCTCAATGGATCTCAACAAGAAACAAAGTCTTCAAATCTTTAGAAGAATTTGGGTGCTTTGAGGCTTTGTACGATAAAGTTTCATGGGAAATGAAGGTAGCTTTGTACAATGAGTTAGAAAAGCTTTTTGATTTTTCGTTGGAGACCAAAATGAAGAATTATCGCGAAGAGTCATTACATGGCTACTTGGGACCAAATCCAAAGATGCAATACTTTGAAAGCTTGTGTATTGAAGATGTTTTTGTTCCTGAAATAGTACAATTCTTCACCCAAATTTTCTGGCCAGAGGGAAATTCAAATTTTAGGTAATTTTATTCTTCGTTTCACTACTTGTATACACATCGCTGTATGTATATAATTATCCCTATATATTATTTATTATTAATATGTTCCTATCACTAAAGAGAACTTCCATGGCAGAAATCTTGTGCAGAACTACTCAAAGAACTTATCTGAATTAGACCAATTAATCAGAAGGATGATTTTGGAACGTTTAGGGATGGAGAAGTGTATAGAGGAGCACATGAAATCAACGCATTATCCTCTTCGTTTTTCCAAGTATAAAGCACCTCTATCCATTGATAGCAAGCTTGGACTCGTTTCTCACACTGATAAGAATGTTTTAACAATTTTATGTCAAAATCAAGTGAATGGATTACAAATTCTCACCAAAGATAGCCATGAGTGGATTGATGTTGAAATCTCACCAAACTCATTCATAGTCATCTCCGCTGATTCTTTACATGTAAGTGCCTTAATTTACATTTTGGATTTAATTGGTGTGCCTTTAATTAAAGAAACTAAAATGTCATAATCGTGGTATGAAAGTGACATGTAAAAGAAAATTAAGCTATTTGGTTGTCTTGGCAAACTTTGTTATAATCTTGTAAACTTATGATGTACATGTGTAGGGTCATGGTATATAGATGATATTAAACTTCACCTATTGTTTAAGGTGGCAGACTAAAGAAATTCAAAATATAAAGAAATAAATATACGAAGATATGTCGATCGAGTTAATTCGACATAAAAATAATTTTGACCTAAAATATATCATGTAATTTTTCGTTAAGTAACCTAACTCCACTTCTTGTGCTTAACATTACAGTGCAAATTTCCTTTCACTTTATCAATACATCTTAAACCTGAATATATGGTACTAATTCCTCTTATTTTTCAGGTTGCTATCCTATTTTTCATGGACAAATTACCTATAATAGTATGACATTTGTAAAAATATTGAAGTTTTCTTCAAATGTTATTGTTGCTAATATTTGCAAAACCACTATTCTATATATATTTTTTCAGGCATGGACGAATGGTCGAGTGCATTCTCCCAAGCATCAAGTAATATTGTGTGGAAATATGGAGAGATATTCTATTGCACTATTTTCAACATCAATACCAGGTTACATTATAGAGGCTCCAAAAGAACTTGTAGAAGATGAAAAGCACCCTTTACTGTATAAGCCATTTGATAGTCTCGAGTATATAAAATTTTGTGCTAGAACTGAGACAGGCAAGAAAGCTGAAAATACTCTCAAGGCTTATGCAGGCAATAATTGATTTGGTGATGTTATTATTTTATATTTATAGAAGAAGCTACGTTTGTAATAAAATTTTTCAATCTAGAAAGATTGCAACTTTTTGTTTCTCAATGTTTTGAAGTTTATGATAGTCAAACAATAAGTTCAAGAGAAAATTATCCCCTATAGTATTATTAGATCTAAAATAACAAATTTTAGCAACATTTTTAGATGATTGCATTAATAACAATTTAGTTACAAGTTATAGCAACTTATTAAAAGATATATTATTTTAGTTGTATTTTCAAAATTCGTTTTTAATTATATAATTTAAAATCAGTTCCATATTTATAGAGTTGTAACCAATATCCCCTTAAATTGTGTATTGATAATTATGGTAAATATATATTATTTTTATTTAAAAGATTGCACACTTTTATCAGATAACTTTATTGAAAGAAGATTACGTGTAAATCAAATTAATGTTCCAAAAAAGTATCTGAATCACCTCTCTCTCTCTTCAAATACTCAACCTTTCAAAACTTTATTGAAAATTGTTTCTCCATTAACTTACTCAGATAATATTCATAATCTTCCCTTGAAAATATAAGATTGAGAAAAAAGTGGATTTCATATAATATTCAGCTTCTTCATTGAAAAAAAGTGGGTTTCAGATAATAAGCATCTTCTTTCCGAAAAAACACAAAATTTATTTTTCATATTATTTTAACAGATTCTTTAAATTATCAATGCATGTACAATTTTTATTTCATAATAACAGTTATTCTTGTGTGTGTAAAAAATATTTGATTGTATTGATTTTTTTAGTTCAAAATCTGTATAAATTATTTATACAAATTGTATGCTTTTTTTTTTTTTTAATTTGAGTGTGTTTCCAAAAGATTAGAAGATTTTCTTGATACAATATGTAATAACATACATTTCCTTGATGCATTATGTTATTACTTAACTATATGTTTGTTGCAACAATCAACAGATCGTCTTCCAACTATCAAAAGTTAAATATTATTGTATTTTTACGTTCTTATTTTTGTATTTATAAATGTATGTAGGAGTGAAAAACATATAGTCATTGGACATCGTACATTAAGGTTGATGTTTTCGATGATCTTATGTTAAGATGGAAAAAGGAGTACTTTGAAAGGTTTGAAAATTCTCCGCCCGGGCATTTTTTGAAGCTACAATAGCTTAAAGTGCAGTTTAGTCCTGAAAATGTATGAAATTTGAATGATTATAAAGTGCACTTTTTGATGATTTGTATGAAATTTGTATGTGTGCCAATTTAGTCCCGAAAATATATCCTCTGAATGTTAACAATTAACATACCGTTAACATCAATTAATTTCAACACTTAAACGACCATAATCTTTTTTCTGCAAAACGACTTTAACAATAAACATACCGTTAACATTCCATCTTCCTCCATACATAATATTCATAATTTCCCCTTGAAAATAAAAGATTGAGAAAAAAGTGAATTTCATATAATATTCATCTTCTTCATTGAAAAAAAGTGGGTTTCAGATAATAAGCATCTTCATTCCGAAAAAACACAAAATTTATTTTTCATATTATTTTTACAGATTCTTTAAATTATCAATGTATGTACAATTTTTATTTCATAATAATAGTTATTCTTGTGTGTGTAAAAAATAGAGAAAATGGTCAAAAGCCTCCCCAACCTTTATCCCAAATCCCAACTACACACCTATACTTTGTTTCTTCTTCTTCTTCCTCCTCCTCTTCCTCTTCCTCTTCCTCTTCCTATTCTTCTTCCTCCTCTTCTTCCCCTTCTTCCTCTTCCCCTTCTTCCTCTTCTTCCTCTTCTTCTTCCTCTTCTTCCTCTTGTTCTTCCTCTTCTTCCTCTTCCTCTTCTTCTTCCTCTTCCTCTTCTTCTTCCTCTTCTTCTTCCTCTTCTTCTT
>CM061539.1:160560722-160772968 GCA_030864215.1 Capsicum pubescens
AGAAACACCCAGCTGGTATTTCAATTCGATTCAAGGTACAAATGGTACAATTTGATACCAAATCCACCTCACGATCTTATCCCTTTTTCAAAATTCGATTTTCCCCATTTCAAAATTACCAAAAACACCCCTTAAATTCATTGTCCCACATCGGTGGAATGAATTTTTTCTCAATCCCAAAATTCTTATATAAATCCCTTTCTTGAGCTGAAAACCCTAAGTCTCGGAAGGTGGAAAAGAAGTCTTTTGAGCAAAAAGACATGAAAAAAAATTATTGTTTTTTCAAGCAAGGAAATTTTCGCTAGAAGTTCTCTTAGTTGAAGTTTAGTCGGCTTAATTTCGAGTTCTCCGTGGTGGTTGATTCCGATGATAGGCTCGTGGTTTCGTTTTGCTGCCCCAAAATAGGTAAACATATTTTTCCCCTTTTAATTTTATCGTCACTTTCTCCTTCATCTCGTTCTTAGTATTAGTAGCTTTGTAGTTTAATAATAATATTGCTGGGATTGTTTGCTGAAGAGGCTATGAAAGCCATAGGTTTCTTTCCGTGAAGTATTGTTTATGCCAAGTAGATGTTCTTGTTCTAGTTTGTATGGCTCTGTTCGTCTGGTTTTCCTCATTTTAGTCTTATTTCAACGTAACTTGTTAGTTCTAAACCTTTGGCTATGGAAAATAGTTTTTGCTAATTTCACATATTCTCAATGTCACCCTGTGTACGTTAAAAAGGGAAAAAGAAAAAAAAGAGGAAAATCTTGACATGCTTTTGGGATTCAACAATGCTTAAGGATAGATATTAGGTAGGCTGTCTGCATTTTATTTGATTGCGGGAGTTTGCTAAAAGAATAAAATTTGAATGTTTGTTGTCTTCCTGTGTGTTATTCTTGATGTATGAATGATACGGGTACAATCATAAAGATGGATGTTTTTTAGTATGTTGAATGCAACCTATGGAGTGTACAAGTTGGAGTGTGAAAAGGGCTCAAAAGTCGTCCCTCTATTGCACTCCATGGGGGACATTTTGTTCATTTAACACTAAGGAGCACTTTTGTCATTTTGTCTATTATTGTAATAAGTCTATAAATAGAACATGTTAGGGTTTATTTCATTTGGTTTCTGAATATTGATGTAAGAACACTTGAGAGAAGGCTCTCTAGGCCGAAAACTAGGGCATGGCAAGTGTGAAACACTTGTGAATGTGTATTGCTTGAAAACATTGGTGCTTGAGCGGTGGAATCATCTCGTGTCTTCGTAAGAGTGTGGTGTTGATATTGTAAGTTCTACGGGTCCTTATATGGAATATGTCTATGGGTTCTTGGATCTTATTGTAGTGTATGTCTCACTTCCTATCTTTACATTTCATGTTTTAGTTTGTGTTGTCTAGTTAACCATTGGTTCTTGTTGTTCTTGTAATCTTGTAACCGTTGGTTCTTGTTATCATAGTGTTGTTTCTTCCTACCATATTGTTGATTATCTCTTGTTGTTGTTGCTGTTTTTGGTGTCAAATAAACCTACATATCTTGTATTCTTGTTGTGTTTGTCGAATCCTAGAGAGGTCCCCATTTGGTCCGCGATTTGTTGTGATTTGTGGACTATTTTGTGGTGTAATTTCGTGTTCCCTTGTTTTGTCCCGTATCATTTGGTATCAGAGCCGAGTCTGATTTCGGTCCTACGAAGTCAATCTTGGGTTTGTTACTTAGAAAAAAAAAATTGAAAACCGAAAAAAAAATCTAGAAAAGTTGAAATCTGTCCATTTTTGTTTCTTGGCCGAAAATTGTGTTCTTGTTGTCTTGGCCGAGATTTGTTTGTTGTGTGTCTAGATCTAGTAGTGTTCTTGTTTGTTTTGTCATTTCTAGTGTTAGTTTTCTTGTTCACTAACATTTTTGAGTCTAGATCTAAACTTGAGCTTAAACTTGTTGAAAGTTGTTGTTGTGAACATTGTTGTGGCTGTGTGATATTGTTATTGTTCAAGATTGGTCGTATGTTGTATTGTGGATTTGGAGTTGGACGTTGGGTTGTTGTTGTTTGTTGTTGGAGATTTGAGGTTGAACATGTGTTGTTGATGATGGAGAACCCAACATGAACCTTAGAATTCCAAGTATTGTGTTCTTGGTGTTCTTCACCACCTTCATAACTTTTTAAAGAAAAGGTGTTGTTTGATCTTAACACCAAGAAGAAAGAGAGTGGTATTGTTGTTAAGTCTTGAAGACTTTTTTCAACCACCCTTAAGCCTTCTCCAACAATCTTCCAAGTTTTAAGGTCTTTCAAGACTTTTCCTACACAAAACAAAGACTTTACAACCACTTCCAACAACCTTCCATGATTTAAGTACCTTGTTTTGTGGGAATAGTATTAGTCAAGTCAAGACTTTTGTTTGAAAATTGAAAAGAGTTTCAAGACTTGTAGTTTCCCTCCATTAACCAAATCTCAACCATCCAAATTGAAAATTGACCAAGACTTCCAAATTGAAAAATAACAACTTGTTTAAAAACCACAACCAATACGTGGCTGCCACGTTATTATTTACTGTTCACACGACAATTTTAAGCTCAAATTTTTTATCTCTTAAGTTTCAATTTGTTGTTTTCTAGTTTCGTTTGTTGATTCCAATACCAACTTACAAACTAGTGACCATTTACTAGATTGTGAGTTGGTTTTGGAAATCGTTCTTTGTGTTTACGTCCTTGTGTGTTTCTTTACTTATTTTTTGGAGTCTTTGTAAACGTTTGGTTCACCTCTCAACACCTCACAGTGTACAAGCAAGCTTACAACACTTGTGAGATTAAAGTGTGGGGAATCCGAGAGGCAAAGAAATAAAGAGAGAGTGTGAGGACCTTTCTTGTACAACTAATTTGTTTGTGTTTTGTAGGTAACTTCTTAGCGACAATGAATAACAACATTCCTAATGCTATCTTGGTCGGGAATGAAACTCAATTGAGCTGAATGAGACTGAAGGCAAATTTCAAGATGGAGAGAAAACCGAGGTTCAAAATGAAGTTGTTATGTTCTCAGTTTCTTCTTATTTTGTAGGATTTTTTGGAACCATTTTTATTTGTTTTTGCCGTGAATTTGAGGTCAAATTCCTCTCAATATAGAGAGGATGATACAGGTACAATCATGAAGATGGACATTTTTTAGTGTGTTGAATGCAACCTACGGAGTGTACGAGTTGGAGTGTGAAAAGGGCTCAAAAGTCGTCTCTCTATTGCACTCTATGGGAGCCATTTTGTTCATTTAACACTAAGGGTCTCTTTTGTCATTTTTCCTATTATTGTAATAAGTCTATAAATAGAACATGTTAGGGTTTATTTTATTTGGTTGTTGAATATTGATGTAAGAACACTTGAGAGAAGGCTCTCTAGGCAGAAAACTAGGGCATGGCAAGTGTGGAAACACTTGTGAATGTGTATTGCTTGGAAACGTTGGTGCTTGAGCGGTGGAATCCCTCTCGTGTCTTCGTAAGAGTGTGGTGTTGATATTGTAAGTTCTAGGGGTCCTTAGATGGAATATGTCTATGGGTTCTTGGATCTTATTGTAGTGTGTGTCTCACTTCCTAATTTTACATTTCATGTTTTAGTTTGTGTTGTCTAGTTAACCATTGGTTCTTGTTGTTCTTGTAATCTTGTAACCGTTGGTTCTTGTTATCATAGTGTTGTTTCTTCCTACCATATTGTTGATTATCTCTTGTTGTTGTTGCTGTTTTTGGTGTCAAATAAACCTACATATCTTGTATTCTTGTTGTGTTTGTCGAATCCGAGAGAGGTCCCCATTTGGTCCGTAATTTGTTGTGATTTATGGATTGTTTTGGGGTGTGATTTCGTGTTCCCTTGTTTTGTCCCGTATCAATGAACGTCTCATTTGGTTCTAAAATCATTTTTCTTTCAATTAAGATAATATTTTGTTTCATGATTACATTCCGTTAAGTCTATTCAAGATGGGTTTGAGTGACTCATGAAAAGGGATAAGCATTTGATTGGCTAAAACTTCTTCCTTTTCTCGTTTTTTCTTATTTACATATCGAGAAACAATTTGTAGCATCTTGTCTCATGCTTAAATCTTTCGGAAAAAAAAAGTTGAGCTTTAGCGGATTAGAGCGTAACTTGGTATATGCTGAATACCCAATTTATGGTTTGTGTGTTCTTTTAAAGTTTATTTGTTTGCTGACATATCTGGAATAAAGACATTAATCAAGATCCGTTTATTTTTATTTTTTTTTGTCTTCTTGATCCCATATCTCAAACTGCAATTTTCGTAGATAAATAGAATAGCCTGTGAAGGATTTAACCATGCCGGGTTCCTTTAATTCTCTTGTGATAATTAACATCAAGGCTTGAATTTTTATTCTAGATGAACACGATTTCAAAAGGGGTTGTTTCTTTGTGTTTGAAAGTAAAGAAGTAATATGATTTGTCTTTCAAACTTGGCTTGCTCATGTATTTCTTTGGATAGTCTGGTTTAGCCCTTTATTATTTTTTTTCGGGAAGAGTTTGCAATTATGTTGGTACAGAAGAGCGATTGAAATTGTATGAAGTTTAGCCCAACAGCTTTCTTAATGCTATCTTTAATTCATGTGACTTTTGACCTATTTACCTTTCCGAAGAGTAATTATAAGTTTAGCGATTCGTGATGCCCTCTTTCCTTCTTCTTTTTTTGTGTGGTGATATGATTGCTTAATCCTTGCAAATTATATGCTAGCCTGATGGGGATTTTGCCCATGTCGAATTTCTTATTGAGTCGAATCATTCGCATCCTTAGTTCTACCTTATTTCAGATATA
The DNA here is from genome assembly GCA_030864215.1 of Capsicum pubescens. NCBI lineage: Eukaryota > Viridiplantae > Streptophyta > Magnoliopsida > Solanales > Solanaceae > Capsicum > Capsicum pubescens. Next base: position 160,565,493 of record CM061539.1, read on the forward strand.
TGTTAATTTATTTACTTCTCTTTTGCATTTCGGATATATGTTTTAATTCTCTTTCTTTCTTCTTTTGCATGTGAATTCGTGTTGAAGTCCGAATGGACTCTTTCCCCTAAGCCTTTTATAATGAGCCATTGAGTCCCGTTCTTCTCGAGTTAGTTTGGATCCATAAAGTCGATCATGAGGCGTACCGAGGCAAGAAGACGAAAGGAGAAAATGGGTTAAAACCCATTATTGAAGTAGCTAAGAGACATAAAAAGTCTCATTTGTTTGTTATTGCTTTATTTATCTTTACTCATTTAGTTACTTATTTATTCATTTGGACCTCAAAGACTAAGTTGTAAATTTAATACAGGTGGAAGCAGATTTTGGGCAAACGGTCCTAAAAATAATTTAGGACAGGTTACGGGCCAAGGCCCAACATTTAGATTAGGACAGATGCAAAGGGGCCAAATGTCCAATTAGATTAGGCCAGAGTGTATTAATTTGGGCCCAATGGCCCAAGTCTTTGTTTTTTCCCCTTCCCCTTTTACGTGCTTTGTTGTTAATTAGTTTAGACTTTGTTAAAATCCCTACTAAGTCGACCAAACCTATTTTACACAAGTCTTTTCCTAAAATCAATCACTTTTTATCAATTCTTTTTGAAGTTAGTCGAAAGATAATTTTCAAACAGTCCAGATAACCCGCAAGTTAGCAGACGTTTTAGATGCCTAAAACCTTCCTAAAATATTAATAGAAAGCGCTTACTCAGAATCTTCAAATTTTAAATGATTTTTTTATTTTGGATCGTTTAAAGTATTTTATAAAGATTTTTTAATTCCTTTCCAAAATTAGGTGGCGACTCTCAAAAAGTCAAAATTTTTGCAAAACAGGCATAATATTTTTTCGTTTTCATTTTTACCATTCAAAAAATATATAGACAACATACAACCATATACACTTAGCCATACCAAAACAAAAACAAGAAAAAGGGATGTGTAAAGAATCAAAAAAAAAAAAAAAGAGAAAACAGAGGGAGGACGAGAAAGAAGCAAGTCAAAGTTTGATGACTCCGTTTACAGTTCTGAATTCGTGGAGCTGAACTTAGCTTTTCTAGCTTTGAAAATTTGTAGATTGTTCGTCACTCTTCATTGTTAATTGAGAATAATTTGAATGTTCGTTTCAATAATTACTTCTCTTGTTTAATATTTTGATGCGGATCATAGTTGTGTTGGAAAATTATTTTATATGGACTTAGGGCCCGTTTGGCCATGGAAATTTTTTCCTTTTTTCCAAAAAAATTCTCCCGAGTTGGAAATTGTGGTGTTTGGCCATGAAAATTCCGGAAATTTTTTCTGAAAAGGAAAAACAGGTTTTTGTTGTTTTCACAATTTTTCAACTCCAATTTCAACTTTTATTAATATTACATATAACCCCAATCTTTTAAATTTTTACATAAAACTCTCCTTATAACATTACTTTTTCAATATTACGTATATAATAGTTTTAAAGAATAAGATAATTATAATTTCAAACTTAATGCTATCCTAATTAATATATATCTCTTTTTCTCTCTCATCATTATTTTTATCCCTTATTTAATTTTCTACCTTATTTAAGACATTATTTTACTGCTAATTTATATTTATACCCATAAATATATAAAGTATGTTATATATAAAGTTTATACCATGTATATACCATATACACACATATATAAATACACAAAGTATTAAGAAACATACTAAGCATATTTATAATATAAATATACAAAGTATGTTATATATGAAGTTTATACCATGTATATACCATATACACACATATATAAAAATACAAAGTATAAAGAAACATACTAAGCATATTTATATATTTATGGTATATGATATAATATACCATAAATATGCAAAGCATGTTTTACATAAAAATAATTTATTCACGCTGAGTAAAATCTTTCATGTATGAGAAAATTAAAGAAATAAATTAGCGGCACCCTAAAATTTAATAACAACTCTTCATTTCCTATTTTTTAGGAATGGAAAATGAAGATAAATTAAATAAATTTGTTTGAAAGATAATATTTGTTACCTAAAAAACAGGAAGCAGTGATTTGTTAATATAACATCCATATTTAAAAAATTTAAATATGAAAAAACAACTATTAATGTAAATATTATATATGTCATAATTGAAATTCATTAAATATGGCCATGTATATGTAATTATTTTTATAATAGTGGCTAATTGTGTTCTTTTTCCATTAGTAGATAAATTTTAGTTGGGTGATTTTGATAATTTGTAAAAGTTATGGCATAAAATCATATTCAAAAATGTTTTTCAAAAGTCAAATTTTTTTTTTCAAAAAAGACATGGCCAAACACAACTCCAACTCCAACTCCAATTCAACTCCAACTTCAACTCCAACTCCGGAAAATTTTAGTATTCATGGCCAAACGGCTACTTAAAACTTTTTGCCATCGTTGAAATGTTCTTTCATTAACTAATATATACTGACAACGTAAATATTTTTTTACACAATCAGGTAATTTGAAGTCTATTAAAAGTACGTTAGAGTATTTCTCCTTTTTAACATTTATTTAAAATTATAAAAAGGGAAAATAGTAATAAAGGGAAACTTGGACTCTAAGCGCTGGGCATATTTTAGATTAAACCGAAAAAATTAAAAAACCAAATCAAAATTTTCAGATTGGTTTCGGTTTCAAATTTTAGAAATTCGGTTAAACGGTTTGATTTTTGGATTTTCATTTTTTTTTGGATAAATCGAAAAACCAAAATTATATAAATAATATATTATAATTTATATATATATATATATATATATATATTATTATATATGTAAATATACTAAAAATATAATATAATCTGATATAACATATAAATATATAAATTATAATCATTTAGTAACCCTAAATCCTAATATATTGCTTTGCTTTAGACTCTAACATTAACGTGAAGGTTGCAGTGGCGCTTAGCCATCCTCAATTCGTCAGTTCATTTGAAATTTTAACATCGCTAAAGGCAGTCGGCAGTCGTTTGCTCAGTTCGTCACTGTCGTCGGTAGTCACTGCCGAGTGCGGTCACTGCCGTCGCTCTAACGGCGACGACTCAATGAGGTCGATATTTATGGTTATTTCATGCGTGTTGAATTAGTTATATTTTGAAATGAAAATAGGTTTGAAAAAAAATATTATTTTTCTAGAAAAATCACCAATTTTAAATGCTCACTACTTTAATCTTTAAAACTGAAATAAAAATCCGAAATAACGGAACCGAATTTGTACAAACCGAAATAATTTTGATTTGGTTATGATTGTCATTTTCATCAATCCGAAAACCAAAAAACCGAACCGATATTCAACAATCAAACCGAACAAACCGAATGGCCACCCCTACTCTACATTATTCTACCCAAACCAATCTTGTTTACCAAGAATACATTAATTCTACCCTTCTTTGTTTTCATCATCACCAAATGTGTGAAACAAAAACCAGAAAGTAGATGCAGCAGTGCTTTAAAGACCAGGACCTAGTCGTCTCCTCTGTACAAGATGAAATCAACGTAGAGATGTGGTCATGAACAATTTTAGTGGCGTTTGTCCATGTTTAATTGTGAAATTTGAAAAAATTAATTTTATTAGTAAGATGAAAAATAATATTTGAAAATTGAATTTATATTTGGTCATAAATTAATTAAAGTAGTTTACAAAATATCACTCATCTAAATTGACCATGTGAAATTTGTGTTCTTTAATAGTCATTAAAATTGCATTCAAATTTTGTGTTAATAACCCAAATGGATACTCAACTAATGATTTTTTTCTCAGAAAGTCACTCAACTTTGATTCTTACTCCAAAAGTCACTCAACTATGAGTTCTTTTCTCAGAAAATCACTCAACTTTACTTTTTACTTCAAAAGTCACTCAACTATGAGTGTCTTACTTACAAAGTCACTAAAGCTATTTTTAATAATTTATTTCATTTTTTTAAAAAAATTATAATTTTTTTTAAATAATCAGTTATTTATTTTTATTTTTTAAATAATTTTATAATTATTTTTTCATAATTTATATCCTCAATGCCATTTTTTATTTACATTTTTTAAAAAATTAATAATTTTTTTTTAAAAAAGTAATTTTTTAATAATTCATTTCATTTTTTAAAAATTTTTATAATTTTTTTTAAATAATGAGTTTTTTATTTTTATTTTTCAAATAATTTTATAATTATTTTTTCATAATTTGGATCCTCAATGCCATTTTTTATTTTCATTTTAAAAAGTTTTATAATTTTTTTAATAATTAATTTTTTATTTTTTAAATAATTTTTTAATTATTTATTTCATTTTAAAAAAAAATTTATAATTTTTTTTAAATAATCAGTTTTTTATTTTTATTTTTTAAATAATTTTATAATTATTTTTTCATAATTTATATCCTCAATGCCATTTTTTATTTTCATTTTTTAAAAAAATTTATAATTTTTTTTAATAATTATTTTTTTTACAAAATAATTTTTTAATAATTTATTTCATTTTTATTTTTTTTTATAATTTTTTTAAAAGAATCAATTTTTTATTTTTATTTTTTAAATAATTTTAGAATTATTTTTTAATAATTTCCTCAATGCCATTTTTATATACTTTTTTTTAAAAAATTATAATTAATTTTTAATAATTATTGGACCCACAATGCCACGTGTCAACTTTCAATTAGCTCGTTTTACCATGTCATCGCGTGTCTGCAACACCCACTTTGAGCTTTTTGCTGATTGGGAAAAAAATGCTCAATTGGAACAAAATTCGGGGGGTTTAGGGGTCTGATAGGAACAGGCCTTAGTTGAGAGGTCTGAGTGAATTTTTGCAACAATTTTAAGTGTCTGTCGATGACTTTGACCTTTAAACAATCAATTTAATGACCCCCCCCTCTGAATTCATTTAAAAAATTTAGAAGAATATCTCTTTATTTCTTAGAATTTTGATTTTACTGCTATTTTTTGTAATTTTCTTGTCCAATAATACTCTATACTCTAAAGTATATATAATAATACAAATCATCAATTAATATCCTAAAATCACAATCATTTGATTGTATAATTTTTGCTGCTAATTTTACCTCGTTATAGTGTATATATTATAATGTTACTAATATTTAATAACATTTGATAATGTTTTATATCATATTATTTTAGTTTAAAATCTATAGCGACCCTTTTGTCAACTTATTAGGAACAAAATTCATTGTATTTATTTGATGCATCTGTATATTGTACAAGTGGTAATACAAAAAATTACATTATGATTGAAAAATCAATTCCATAAATAAGTATCACGTTGAAAGTTAATTAAATCTAATCAACTAAATTAATATGATTCTTAAAATCTTAAAAATTAGTATTAACATGATTAGTGAATTGATATAACTATTTATGATATTTTAAAATTTCAGCTAGTTATAAGATAAACATGAGAATATGTAATAATATGGTTCAAATGATTTTTTAATTTTTTTAGAATTTTTAATTTAAATAAAATCCCATCTTAGCAAATTTTAATTAATAGTTAATTAATTCAATAGGTTGAGTGGCTTTGCAAGTAAAATATTCATAATTAAGTGACTTTTGAAGTAAAAATCAAAGTTGAGTGACTTTCTGAGAGAAGAATCCTAAGTTGAGTGACTTTTGGAATAAGAAACAAAGTTGAGTGACTTTCTGAGAGAAAACTCATAAGTTGAGTGACCATTTGAGTTATTAACTCTTCAATTTTAGGGTTCAAACGACTAAGCTTGTTTGAAATTGAAATTACAGATGTATTCCGTAAAAACAATCAAAGATAAATTTAGATTTAAAGTATTGAAGTGACCGATCTACAATAAATCCCCCATTTGAAATACTATGATTTAGTTGAGTGATTTTGATAATTTTTAAAGCTTGTATGTTAGTAGATAAATTAGTAGTTGAGTGATTTTGATAATTTTTAAAAGTTGAGGGCATAAAATCATATTTAAAAAAGATTTTCAAAAGTCTAATTTTTTTTTTTTTCAAAAAGACATGGCCAAACACAACTCCAACTCCAACTTCATCTTCAACTCCAACTCCAACTCCGGAAAAAAGTAATTTTCATGGCCAAACGGCTCCTTTATACTCCTAGAAATCAAATATTCAGTAGTTTTTAGGTAAATATTTCAACAAAATTATCATTTTTAAAAATAGAATATGCTATAATAAATTAAATTGTGCACTATATATTGCTCAAGAATGGAGCTTGTGTTTCCGGTTTTAAGCAAAAGAACAATTACCATCTTTAGTAAAGTAAGTACTCCATATTTAATGTTTGATGACATATTCTGATTCAAATGAATAAGCCATGACCTTTTTTTCCTATATCAGTTTTTATACTCCATAACTTAATTAAACATTAGATTAATAGAATAATGTCAAGATTACTAACATACTACTGACATAAAAAATTAATTTTATTTTGAGATTAGAATTTTTCATATGGGGTTTTTAAATATTATTTATGGGATTATGTCTACATGATGAGAAAAATAATTTATTTTGTCAAGTTGACAATCATGTAGAGTGATTTTGTAAAAGAAAATCGTAAGTTGAGTGACTTTATTTTTCACATATTTGAGTGACCTTTTGAGATAGGATTTATTTCCAACTCTATCATGCAATGCCTTGGCATATGGATGTAGAAATTTATGTGATGCTATTTATTGTGGTTCGACTTTTTCCTGAACCCCCTGCATAACGAAAGCTTTAGCGTGTTGGGCTTCCGATTTTCACACATTGCACTTGATTTATTAGATGGCATAATACATAAATATGACCCTAAACTTGACACCAAATTATAATTTTGACCTTAAACTTTGATAGTGTACAAATAGGACCTTTAACTATTCAAAACCTGAACAAATATGACCTCCGATTTTGCAACCCCCTGCGTGAGTTTCACTTGCGCCTACGTGGAAAGGTAATCCAATCACACGATGCCACGTCACTAAAAGGGCTGACTTGGAGGGACTTTTGATCGGAGGTCATATTTGTGCAGTTTTGAATAGTTAAAGGTCAAATTTGTCTTTCATCTGAAACGACGTCGTTTTCCTTTTTGTGTTAAAACTGTGTCGTTATTATTATTATTATAATTTTTTTATTTATTTCTGGCGTTTTGCTTTTTGTGTTAAAACGAAGTCATTTTTTTTTATTTTTTATTATTATTAGAGAAAAGACATGTTTTCCCCCCTGAACTTGTCCTCCAAACTCACTTTAACACTTAAACTTAACTTCCATTTATTTATCCCCCTCAACATCTTTAAAGCGTATAAATTTCACCTTTCGAAACTGAATACCTCTCTCACAACGGAGAGTGTGCACACACGCCGATAAATCAGTGCCACGTCGGAGCCACACAAGAAAAGTATTTTTTAAAAATAATTATATATATATATTAAAAAATATTTTTTTCACATACATGTCCACCCACCCGCCCACCCCCACCCTCCACCCTCACCCATCCCGCCGCCATCTGTCATCTTCAACATTGCCCATGTATGGGTTCTTCATTTTTGGGTCTCAAATTTCAACATAAACTAGCTAAATTCATATCAATCAAACTCAAATTTCAACTACAACTTCACAACATCATTAGAAAATCTCAATAATCAATTTGGAATCAACCATGAATCTAATAAACTCATTTTTTTTGTCTTCAAGCTTTTTTAAAGGTTCAATAATGGTGGATACAAAATTAAACTAGTAAAATTCATACCAATCAAACTCAAATTTTAGATACAACTTTACAACATCATCAGAAAACTTCAATAATCAATTTCGACATCAATCTCATCTTGAATTCACCGAACTCATTTTTTTTTGTCTTCAAGCTTTTTCAAGCTTCAACAATAGCGGATACAAAATTAAACAAGAAAAATTCATACCAATCAAATTCAAAATTCAAGTACAACTTTACATCATCATCGGAAAACCCCAATAATCAATTTGAACATCAACCATGAATTTGACACTCATTTTTTTTTTTGTTTTCAAGCTTTTTCAAGGTTCAATAATGGTGGATACAAAAGGCAATCTCATAAATCCAACAACAGATTTCTTGAAAATTCACTTAAGTTATTTAGTTCAACAATCATGTATTGAAAGACTTTCTTTTCCAAATTTATTTTCTAACCCATTAAAATTCATAACTTTTCACACACTTTTTTTCTTTCTTGAAGAAATTAATGAAGATAATAGAAGTGGAGATGGAGAGTTAGAAGAAGGAGAAAGGGAATTGGGGTGAGGTGTAAAAAGAAATACAAGAAAACGGAATGGAGTGAGGAGGGGGGGGGGGGCTTATGAAGAAGATGAAGATTGGATGGGGTGAGAGGTAAAGGGTGAGTTTCTCTTTATATATATATATATATAATTAAAAAAAGTGGGACCATATCAGTTTTTTAATAGAAAAAACATTTTTTTTTAAAATTCCACGTCAGCTTGAGGGGTGAAATTAATACGCTTTAAAGATGTTAAGGGGGATAAATAAATGAAAGTTAAGTTTCAGTGCTAAAGTAAGTTTGGAGGACAAGTTCAGGGGGGAAAACATGTCTTTTCTCTTATTATTATTATTATTTTATTTATTTCTATAGCAGCAACACCTAGCTTTTTTTTTATTAAAAAAAAAGAACAACCATTAGCAGGGATCGAACCCGCGCAGTAGGCTGAAGGAAGCGCCCAGGAAGAGCAAATAACACTACTGGGCTATCTAAGTGCCTTGTTTCATGTTGTTCAACATTATTATACGTACATAAATATAGATTTTCTATCTTATATATACAATGTAATTTTTTACGGAGGGGGCTCAGGTGAACCACATGGCAACCACGTAGGTCCGCCCCTGCGTTAATTTAATAACGTTAATTTAATAATATTTTAATAACGTTAATTTGATAATGTTAATTTAATATACTACTACTACTATCCTTAATAACGATTTAATAACGTTTTATTAAAACTGTAATTTTTTTATTATTAGTATAGTTTCATCTTTAATTTAATATTTAAATAAATTATATTTAGATATATTATATAATTTAAATTCGCCCTCTGCTTCATAATATATATAGATACCCCCGCGATTTTTTCGTATGAGGCTGAACCACCTAATTAATAAATCTTCAATATTGCTCTTTTTCCGCAATGACGAAAGCAATTAGATGCCATTTTCATCTTTGGGCCGAAAATAATGAAAAAATAATAGTGAAAAGTCATTTAAATGTATAAAAAGGAATTAGTAAGGGCATTATAGTCATTTTACTAGTTTTTTTTCTGTTGAAACGTTTTGATTTTAAGCTGCACGTGTTCAGTTTTGCGTGTTGAACATGCGCTTTGCCACGTAGGATCGGAGATCATATTTGTACAGTTTTGAATAGTTAAAGGTCATATTTATGCACTGTCAAAGTTTAAGGTCAAAGTTATAATTTGGTGTCAAGTTTAAGGTCATACTTATGTATTATGCCTTAGTAGATTAAGGATGTACTCCTTCAATTTTAGCAATTTCTTTGGTGATTTTTGACTGGACGCAAGAAGTTGATTTTTGAAATTTAATTTTAAACAAGCCATTAAAAGTATAAGGACAAAAGGAAAAATTAAAGTTAATAAACAAATAATTATTCTAATCTATGAAGGAAAAAATGGGAAAGTCATAACTAATAAACTCCAATCTCATCTTTACTTTCCCATTTGGAAACTGATATTGGATTCCTAACAGAGTTTGTTGAAGTTGAACGCTTAAATGTAACTTGATAGGACGACTTCTAGGCTTAACACTCAACGCGACGCCTGCAACTTCAATTACTTGAACTATGTAAATAGAATTTGCCTCACCAACATTAGTCACAGTTTTCGTGTACGTTTGAGCACCTAATTCGAGATTAACTGAAAATGAAGGATAGTATCAACTCTGCTTCAGCTATGCATGATGTGCAATGTACCTTCCTTTTCACAATGATACTGACTTGCTGAATGGTGTAGTTTAAGCCACAATAAGTATGGCATGGCTGAGTCATGTAAATATCCCTATCCAGTTCCCTGTGCCCTAACTTCCAATCTTTGCTCGCTGCAAGCGCCAATAATGCACACAATGTTGTGAACTTGGCTACTGGACTGAAGGTTTCATCATAGTCTAGTCCATATTTTTGAGAAAAACCCCGAGCCACCAAACGAGCTTTGTTTCTTTCAACAGAACCATCCGCACGACACTTCACTTTATAAACCCATTTTCAAGAAATCGGTTTAACATCTCTTGGCTTCGGCATGAGCTCCCAAGTCTGATTTTGCTGTAATGCATCGATCTCCTCTTTCATAGCTTTAGTCCACTTCGGATTTGGAGATGTCTCTTCTGTTAGGAAATTAAGATTTATCTAGAAACTCCTAGTTAGTAGATATTTTTGTATTAGACAAGTCTTTTATTTAAAATGAGTGGTGGTTAGTTTTGGCCACATATGTACTTAGTATTGTGTGAGATATTTTTTCTTGTTTTGTGATTTGTATTCCTCTCACACACACTATATATATATATATGTGTGTGTGTGTGTAGTCTATGTAATGATCTATCAAGAGAAATAAATAGAATACTCAACAAGTTTCAGCTCTTCTTCTTTTCTCTGCAGTTTGTTTTCTGGTAGCAATTTACAGCTCCATTTTGTTGTTGTTTCAGCTTGTTTCTTCTCAGTTCTTCTTGCCTTTCTTTTGACATGGTATCGGAGTTCATTTTTTAAGGGATATCAATTTGTTTTTTGTTGATTGGCTCATCTTTTTTTAAGCTTTTTTCTTAGATCTATTTGTTGAAAAAACATGGCACCAGAAAATCAACCGGGTCCTCCGATTTTCTCGACGGAGAATTACCATATTTGGGCCATTAAAATGAAGGCTTATTTGAAGGCTCTCAACTTGTGGAATGTCGTTGAGAGAGGAGAACTTGTTGTCCAGCCATTGAGAGACAACTCAACTCTCAATGATATCAAAAAGTATGATGGGTTGGTGACTAGATTTCCAAGAGCTCTCACTTGCATACATTCAAATCTTCTGGAAGTGATGTTTACAAGGATTATGGCTTGTGAGACAGCCAAAGAAGCTTGAGATAAGCTAAAGGAAGAGTTTGAAGGAAGCAACAGAGTGAAGTCTGTCAAGGTCTTAACCTTGAAGAGGGAGTTTAAGCTCTTGAAGATGAAGGACTCGGATAGTGTGAAAGAATACTCTTCCCTGATGGATATTATGAACCAAATAAGGATACTTGGTGTAAACTTTCCAGATCAGAAAGTTGTATAGAAGATCACGGTCAGCCTTCTGGACAAGTTTGAATAAAAAATCTCAGCTATTGAAGAGTCTTGTGACTTGAATACTCTTTCAATAGCTGAGTTGATCTCTAAATTGCAAATCCAAAAGCAACGGGTAACTATGAGAAGTGAAGGGACAGTCGAAAATGCCTTTCAAGTAAGGCATAAATTCAAGCAACAAAAGAAAGGCAAAAAAGTCTCTTTAGACCACTCTAGAGAGGTGAAATCTGGTGGATACCAAGGTGAATTGTTCAGGAGAAGAAAAATTTCACCTTGTGGTATTTGTAAGAAACAAACCGCTTGGAGAAGAATTGTTGGCAAAAGTCCAAGAGGTCTCCTATTTCATGTAGATATTGTAAGAAGTATTGACACATTAAGAAGTATTGCAGGCAAAATCAAGCTCAAAGTGGTCAGTCTTCCCAATGAGTAAATTTTGCGGAAGATCACAAAGTTGAAAAATCAAAGGAGGAGCTATTCATGGATTCACACACTTCATCTATTGATCGATATAATTGGTATGCCGATAGTGCGTGCACAAGGCACATGCCGATTGATGAAAATCTGTTTGTTATCTTGGACAAGTCTGATAGGACTAAGTGAAGCTTGGAGATGGTGCACTGGTGCAAGCTCAAAGAAGAGGATCAGTGAAATTTCCTACGGACGAAGGTATAAAAATCATAAACGATGTTCTTAATGTGCCAAGCTTGACTCAAAACTTGTTAAGTGTTGCTCAGTTGCTTCACAATAATTATTCACTTACTTTTAAGGATAAAAAATATGTCATTTATGATCCTAAAGGTTGTGAAGTAGCTAAAATTAGCATGATTGGTAATTCCTTTCCAATTTCATGCTATTATTTTGAAAGTTGCTCTTTCAATGTTGAAATGAGTGATACTTGGCTTTGGCACAAAAGATTCAGTCATTACAACCTTAGTCCATTGGTGTATATGCAATCCAAGGGTATGGTTCTTGATGTACCAAAAATTGACATGTGCCGAGATGTTTGTGAGTTATGTCAATTTGGTAAATTGCATAGACGATCTTTTTCTAAAGGAAGTCTTTGGACGGCAAAGGAAAATCTAGAGTTGGTTCATACAGATATATGTGGACCAATGAGGACGACTTCTTTGAGTGGAAATAAATATTTTATTCTCTTTATAGATGATCTAACTCGAATGACATGGGTCTATTTTTTAAGTAGGAAAGTTTAGGTGTTTTCTGTTTTCAAAGAATTCAAGGCTATGGTAGAAAGGGAGAGTGGTTGTCGGTTGAAGTATATCAGGTCAGATAATGGAATTGAATAGACTTCGCATTAGTTCAGCAAGTATTGAAAAGATGTAGGCATTCAACAACAATTTACTGTGAACTATACTCCAGAACAAAATTGGGTTTTTGAGAGAAAGAACAGAACTGTGATGGAGATGGCGAGATGTATGCTAACAGAAAAGAAGATACCCAAATGTTTTTGGGCTGAGGCAGTCAATACCGTAGTCTATTTTCTGAACAGATTACCAACTAGAGCACTCCAAGACATGACACCATTTAAAGCATGGAAAGGTATAAAGCCGTCTGCGAGACACTTAAAAATCTTTGGTTCAGTTGCTATGCACATGTTCCCGATGCTAAAAGATAAAAATTGTATAATAAGGCAGAACTCTGTATTTTGTTGGGCTATAACATAGCTGCAAAAGGGTATAAATTGTATAATGTTCATACGAAGAAGGTGCTTATCAATAGAGATCTTGCGGTAGATGAGTCTAGCCACTATGATTGGGATCGAGATATTGTTATAAAGAACCAAGATGGGAGTACTTCAGTTGCAATTCAAAATCCACAGACGAGTGATATTTATTTCAATCCTATTATTGAAAAAGAGCACAATTCAGATGTTGAATTAACTTCAGATTCTCCTGTATTGAAGACCAGGTCACTACCTGAAGTTTATGAGTAATGCAATTTTGCTCTTGTGGAACCATCTTTCTTTGAAAAAGAAGCAGATCATGAAGCTTGGATTTCTGCAATAGAGGAGGAGCTTGCCATGATTAATAAAAATAATACTTTAGAGCTGGTTGATGGGCCCGAACAAAAGAACATCATCGGTGTCAAATGGGTCTATAGAACAAAGTTCAATCCAAATGGCTCCATCTTCAGACATAAAGCCAGGCTCGTAGTTAAAGGCTATTCCCAACAACCTGGAGTGGACTTTGGAGATACGTTTGCTCCTGTTGTGAGGCATGAGATAGTAAGATTTCTAATTGCTCTTGCAACACAATACAAGTGGAAAATCTATCATTTAGAGGTCAAATCTGCATTTTTAAATGACTTTCTTGAAAAAGATATTTATGTTGAACAACCTGAAGGTTTTATAGTTGCAGGTGAAAAAGACAAGGTGTATAAGCTTAAAAAGACTCTCTATGGCCTTAAACAAGCTCTGAGAGCTTGGTACAATAGGATGGATACTCATTTGTTATCTCAAGGCTTCAACCGAAGCCTAAATGAGCCTACTTTATACTTCAAAAGGCAAGCTGATGGGAAGTTAATTGTTATATCCATTTATGTTGAAGATTTGATGATCACAAGTGAAGATTCTCTTGTGGTTCAAGAAGTTAAAAATGTGATGCTAAAAGTTTTTGAAGTGTCTGATCTAGGGGAAATGAAGTTCTTCCTGAGAATAGAGATTTCTCAATCTTCTGAATGAATTTTATTGTCCCAAAAGAGGTATGCCCTGAATCTCTTAAAAAGACTCAAGCTTGATAAGTGCAAACCTGTTGCAACTCCACTTGTTATGAATGAAAAGTTAATAAAGAATGACGGAGAAGAGAGGACAGATTCACATAGAAGCCTTATTGGAAGCTTGTTGTATCTACTGCTACCAGGACAGATGTGATATTTGCTGCTAGTTTATTGTCCCGATATATGCAATGTCCCAGCACCAAGCATTTTGGAGCTGCTAAAAGGGTGCTGAGGTACATTAGAGGGACAACAGATTATGAAATTTGGTATAAAAGTGTGGAAAATGGATCTCTTATTGGCGATTCAGGTAGTGACTGGGGTGGACGCTTGGATGATTACAAAAGCAAATCTAGTTACTCCTTTTCATTTGGTTCAGACATTTTCTCATGGAGCACAAAGAAGCAGAATATCGTAGCTCAATCTTCAGCTGAAGCCGAGTATGTGGTTGTTGCCTCTGCTACAAATCAAGGAATTTGGTTGAGAAAATCTTGTTTGAATTGGATCTTTTGCCAAAAGAACCAACTGTGATCTATGTGGACAATAAATCAGCCATTGCTATGGCTGAAAATCCAGTGCAACCTGGAAGGACATAGCATATCAACATCAGATTCCATGCTTTGCGAGATGCCAAGAAGAATGGGGAAGTTAAGCTGGTGCATTGCAGAAGTGAAGAACAACAAGCCGATATTCTACCAAGGCTCTTTCCACCAATAAGTTTGAGTTTCAAAGGTCGTTGCAGGGAGTTTCAATGAAAATCTTTAGGAGGAGTGTTAGGAAATTAAAATTTATCTAGAAACTCCTAGTTAGTAGATATTTTTGTAGTAGACAAGTCTTTTATTTAAAATGAGTAGTGGTTAGTTGGCCACCTATGTACTTAGTATTGTGTGAGATATTTTTTCTTGTTTTGTGATTTGTATTCCTCACACACACACTATATATATGTGTAGTCTATGTAATGATCTATTAAGAGAAATAAATAGAGTACTCAACAAGTTTCAGCTCTTCTTCTTTTCTCTGCAGTTTGTTTTCTGGCAGCAATTTACAGCTCCATTTTGTTGCTGTTTCAGCTTGTTTCTTCTCAGTTCTTCTTGCCTTTCTTTTGACATCTTCAAATGTTTCAGGTTCTTCTGCAGCTCCTTCTACTATGGCGAAATTGGCATACTTAGGAATTTTCTTGCGAATTATCAGTCCTCTTCTAGTTGGACCCGGATTGTCTTGTTCTCCTTCCTTTCCTCTTCTAAGTGGAGCCGGATTGTCTTCTTCTACTTCTCATTCGATTGTCGGTAGACACCTGATTGTCAAGGATTCTGAGTTGTGTCATGTTCATCTTCATCATCGTCTTTTACATCTTCAGTTTCTCCTAAGCTCAAAGGAATAATTTCCAGCTCATCTTTAAAGTTATCCGAGCTTGAAAGTGTACCATCTTCTGAAGACCACCATGAGGATGCCTCATCAAATACAACATTTCGGGATGTATAGCACCTTCCAGTTGTAGGATCACAACATTTCCACCTTTTTCTTTGATTATATATCCTACAAAGATGCACCTGACAACTTTTTTTTTTCTTTCAATTTTGCTGCACATATGATCTGGTACAAATACATAGCGCACACATCCAAAGACACGGAAGTAGCTAACTGTAGTCTTAAGATTCCACACTTTCTCAAAGATGATATGAAATCCAACCTTTATTGTGGAAGCCTATTGATCACAAAGGCTGCTGTCCTCATTGCTTCTGCCCAAAATCTTTCATGTACATTCTTTTGCATGAAGCATACTTTGATAGATTTCTGCATGATGTCGGTTGTTTCTCTCCGTGGCCTTATTTTGTTGCGGAGTATACACTCATGTGAACTGATGATTTATTTGACATTTGCGAAGAAACTCCAGAAACTCCGTTGAGATATATTTTCCTTACTTCGCAAACAACCAATTTTCTTGTCAAGATCTGCCTCCATTACCTCTTTGAACTCCTTTAATTTTGACAAAGTGTCGGATTTTTCCTTCATAAAATACACCCATACTAACCTAGAGAAATCATCTATAAATGTTAGTATGTACTTCATTCCACCAATTGGTTGTTGCTTCACAGGACCAAATACATCTGGGTGTATATCAACTCAAGTGTTCTCTTTTCTCTAAATTTGGACTCTTTATATGGTAGTTGGTGTGCTTTCCATACTGACATCCAGCGGAAATTGCAATTGCTCTTACTTCTAGTTGTGGCAGTCCCTGGGCATTGACTTCTTTTTTTTTTTTAAAAAAGCATCGACTTCCTCATCATCATATTCAACTTGGAAAAGCTAAAATGACTCAGTTGCATATGCCACAGATCAACTGTTTCATTTCTTCCTTGCCTTGTCTACGTATGCAGCTTCTGTTGGCAACACAAAAATTGAGTCTAGTTTTCTTCCTTCCATCATTGGTGTTTTTGTAATGTTGAGCTCACCATATACCTTAACATCTTCCAGACCAAACAAAACATAGCGGCCAAAAAATGTTGGTTGTGCTACTGAAAATAAATTATTCTTCATAACTGGACATGGTAAACACCTTGGTACATTGCTAAGAGAGCTAGCTCCTCTTCAGCAGCAAAGCATGCCTCAACATCCCGTTCACTGTCGTTATTGGACGTAGCAACATTATCCTCCCCAAGTTTTTCCTTTTTATTACCTTCCACAATTTTTCCTTTTTAACCAACAATCTATTCCTTATGACCCATCTTTCCACAATTGAAGAAACTCGAGAAAATTAGGTGGGAGGTGACAAAAAAGTACTTAAATTAAAAATGGTGATAACTTTGACCAGCTAAGGTCAAAACTTCATTTAAATTCTGATTAAGTGAATTGGGGTACAAAGTGTAATTTTTAAAAACTTTTTAATTTTTTAAAAAGTCTTCCCACTCCAAATTTCAAATTCTAGAATTTCCCCCTTTTTCTTATGTTTCAATGTTTCTTCTCTCTTTTTTCTTTCTTCCTCTCTCCAAATTTCTTTCTCCTATTTTCTTCTTATTTTTCTCTCTCTATATATTTTTCTCTTCTTTTTTTTCTTTCTCTTTTCATTTCGTTCTTCTCCTTTTTTAATTTTCATGGACTATTTAAAAAAAATAAATTGAGAAGTTTGAAAAGAAATTTTTTGATTTCTTTTAAAAATGAATAAAAAAATAATGGCATAATACATAAATATGACCTAAATTTGACATCAAATTATAACTTTGACCTTAAACTTTGATAGTGCACAAATAAGACCTTTAACTATTCAAAACCTGAACAAATATGACCTTCGATTTTGCAACCTCCATACGTGAGTTTCACTTGCACCTACGTGGATATGTAATCCAATCATACGGTGCCACGCCATTAAAAGGGCTGACTGGGAGAACTTTTGATCTGAAACTTAAAACAACGTTGTTTTGCTTCTGTAAGTTAAAACGATGTTGTTTTGCTTATTATTATTATTATTATTATTATTATTATTATTATTATTATTATTATTATTATTCTACTATTTCTACATATTACATACTACTATTGCTTCTATCAACATACCACTACTACTACGACTAATTATTATTATTATTATTATTATTATTATTATTATTAATAATAATAATAATAACAATATTTTAATAAAATTTTCATCTTAATAATATTTTATTAATAACGTTAATTTAATATACTACTACTACTGTCCTTAATAACGTTTTCTTAGTAACGTTAATTTAATAACATTTTAATAACGTTAATTTAATAAACAACTACTACTGCCCTTATCAACCTTTTATTAATAACGTTTTAATAACGTTAATTTAATATACTACTACTACTGCCCTTAATAACGTTCTAGTAACGTTAATTTAATAATGTTTTAATAACGTCAATTTAATAATATTTTAATAATGTTAATTAAATAACGTTAATTTAATAACTTTAATTTAATAACATTTTATTAAAACTATAATTTTTTTATTTATTATTAGTATAGTTTCATCTTTGAGCTGAAAATAAAAAAAAAATAATAGTGAAAAGTCATTTAAATATATAAAAAGAAATTAGTAAGGGCATAATAGTCATTTCCTTTTTTTTTGTTGGAACGTTCAAATATTTAGCCCGATGCGGCCAGTTTTGCGTGTACAACACGCGTTTTGCCACATAGGATCGGAGGTCATATTTGTGCAGTTTTGAATAGTTAAAGGTCATATTTGTGCACTATCAAAGTTTAAGGTCAAAGTTATAATTTGATGTCAAGTTTAGGGTCATATTTATGTATTATGCCAAAAATAATTCAGCATCTACGAGAGTTGCTCAGCAACTACCATAGTTGCTACAACATTTATGGTAGTTGCTGCAGTAACTACTATTTGTTGTTGCGTTACAACAATTATCGAAATTGCTGTAGCAATTATCGAATTTGTTGCAGCAACTTCGATTATTGCTGCAGCAACTTCGATACTTACTTAATTTCTGAAAAAAGATGTGGTTGGAGGAGGAGTCCACGAAAAAGTGATATTTATGGTAAAAAGGGTGGTGCTGGTACTGGTGCTGGTGGTGACGCCAAATGAGAAGATGACATTTGTTGCGGTGTTGATAGCGACGGTGATGGTGGAGAAAGAAGAAAAATAGGCGATAGCTATGTACAGAGAGGAAATAATGGTGAATCTAAAAGAGATGGCAATGGTAGTGATAGTGGAGGAAGAGGAGGTGGCGGCGGCAGCAACAAAAAGGGTGTGGAGGAAGAGGTGGTGGTGATGGTGTAGGAATCTTTGTGTAAATATGGTGTAGGAATCTTTGTGTAAATAATAAAACTTGAGGATTTTAAAATTAGTGTCATTAACACTAATCTTAAAATTGTCACTTCTACTCAATATTTAACACTTGTGTCACTCTTCTTTTTTAGTTTTAAAACTTTTTTGTCACCATTAATTAAAACTCCTCACTTATCAAAGAAACTCCTCCTGTTTACTTAGCTAATGCTTCTTGACCAGCTAGAAAAGTTCAAACTAACAATTGATGGTTGTTTCTGCCATCCTTGCACAATTTCAATAAAACCTCTATACTCGCGTCTCAAACTACGAACAATTTTTTGCTTTTGTCCTAAATTCTCCAATGGCTTTCTCTAGATCTAGCTCAGAAATTTCACGGCACAACATCTTCACCTTGTTGAAGTATTGAGAAATTGTCATATCACGTTATGCTATGACAATAATTCGCTTTCTAGAAGTTGGAGTCTCGTGTCATTCTTCTTTGTGAACGGAGTCTCTCAGAGTCTTGGCATCTCGAATATGCTCTAGGACATCATCTTCAATGATAGTCTTCAAAATATACATTGGTTTGCCTGCCTTTATGGTCCACTTTCTCAACGTACAAGTTGCATCTTCCGTCTCTGGTTGTACAACCTCGCTGCCATTGATAACCTCTCATAAGTATTGACCCTGCATATAAGACATCACACACGTTGACCATGTATTGCAGTTTTGATTGTTGAGCTTCTTGATTCCACCAACAACTCGTACTTGCTGCATATCGCCCATTATGTGGGAAGAGAAACAAACTTCCGTCAAATAGTTATGATCTTTCACCGGCTCTTGAGGGCGTGCATTCCATGTAAATTAGCAAGACTATTTTAGAATCACATATATATATTGTTATATTTTTCATGTGTATTTTGGGTACAGGAATCTGTATATATATGACAACAACTTCATAACAAGTTCATGTATGAACAAGAACAGTTTTGAAGTTCTTTAACACCTTCAACACAAGATTATTACTAATCTATCCAAGAAGTGTGTTAGATATCAGAAAATAAATGAAACAGAAATTTTAGACCAAGTTCCCCGAGTTCACGGAGTGTCCTTAAGGAATAATTCCCCTCACTATACCCGAGGTTATGAAATTTTTCTCCTAGGATAAAATAGCCTTCAATCCAATTATAGCGTTACATCAAATAATTGGATTCCACGAATGCACTCAACGATTTGAATAATCACACAAAATATTTTTAAGAGAATAAGAGTTTTTTATTCTGAAAATTTTCGTATTTCAAACCTGTGGATCAAAACAGGTTAATATAGCCATAACATGCCTTTTCTGAAAAGTGGCAATGGTTTACTTTAGAGGTGTGCCTTTTCTGAAAATTCATGTCTGTTCATCCAAAGAATGTGTCTTTCAGAACAGACATACCATTTCACGTGAAACAGTGTGTCATTTCGTTGAAAGGTTGCATCCCTTTCGAAATAACACTTCGTTTCTGCATGGCATTTCAAAACAATGCACCAGTTCAGAAAACAGTGCATCAGTTCACTGCATCTGTTACTGCATGCATGTATAAATGGAGTATCAAACACTGTTTTGGACTGAATTTCTTTAATTCTGTCAAATAAACATTTTCCAAAAAGATAGATCTCATCGATTGATCATTTGACAAATCCAAATTCAAATTCGAAGCCGAAGCCGAGCTGAGCGAGCGACGACGACGGCGCGAGGCATCTCTTATTTCTTGCCTCACTTAGCATGTAGAAATCTGTTTCAAAATATAAACACTTTAAAGCTTCTTTCTCCCAACAATGTAAGAGAATTTTAGTAAGCTTTCCTATTTTGAGCACACTTTCCATTTTGGTGTAAACTCAATTTTCTCTTCCACTTAATTCCCTCCATTTCTCATTCAAAACACACACATAGAACCCAACAATTCCCCACATGAATAGGGAATGACTATTTTTCAAAAAACTTTACTGACAAGTATGTGATCATCAAGCAAAGACTAATTGTATCTGGATAAGTGGGTTTCCCTTTGAACTTTCCATAGTGAACATGCATCGGATGCACTCGGTCAATCGGTAGATTTGATATCTTTGAACCGTCGAGCTTTGATGTACACCTAGACAACACATGTCACACAACCAGCCTTTTACCATTTATTGTTCTCATGGTTTTGTTCTTTTCAATCATGAACACGTCCCAGTTTCATGAGATCTTAGAGAATAGGCCTTTACTAACATTCTCCTTGAAGAGGCTTCCATTTCGCCCTCACATACGTGTTTTTTAAACGTTCAATCCTATAGATTAAAATATTTGGTCAAATCTTCCAAATTTAGATAATCATTAAAAAACTTTTCACCTTAAGTCTTATCCTAGTTTACGATATATTGTCTACATCATGAGAATGGATTAGGTAGTTGACAATATTGAACCTGTCAAACACAACTTTGTTTGATCTCCTTGAACCTATCTCTTGGGATCTCTAGTCTTCTAGGTAGAGTTACCGCCATGCTGACTTGTCCTAGGCCTTAAACTCATTCCCTTGGATGTCCTTTCCACTCCTTCTCTAGATAGGCCTTTTGTAAGTGGATCCAACACATTATCTTTTGACTTTACATAGTCAACAGTGATAATTCCACTAGAGAGAAGTTCCCTAACGGTATTATGTCTCCGTCGTATATGACGAGATTTACCGTTATACATCATGCTCCCTGCCCTACCTATTACTGCTTGGCTATCACAGTGTATACATACTGGTGCCACTGGCTTGGGCCAATAAGGAATATCTTCCAAGAAATTTTGGAGCCATTCTACTTCTTCACTGGCTTTATCCAATGCGATAAATTCAGATTCCATTGTAGAGCGAGCAATACATGCCTGTTTGGATGACCTCCAAGAGACTACTCCTCCACCGATAGTAAATACATATCCACTTGTGGATTTTACTTCATTCGATCCAGTGATCCAATTTGTATCACTATATCCTTCAATTACCGCAGGATATTTATTATAATGCAAGGCATAGTCTTGAGTGTATTTAAGATACCCCAAAACTCTTTTCATTGTCATCCAATGAGTTTTGTTGGGATTACTCGTGTACCGACTCAATTTACTAATAGTGCATGCTATGTGTGGTCGTGTACAATTCATTATATACATTAAACATCCCAATACTCTTGCGTACTCTAATTGTGAGTCACTTTCACCTTCATTCTTTCGAAGTGCAAAGCTCACATCCAATGGAGTCTTGGCAATACCAAATTCCATAAACTTGAATTTGTCAAGTACCTTTTCGATGTAATGAGACTATGACAATGCCAACCCTTATGGAGTTCTATGGATTCTTATCCCTAAGATCACATCCGCAACTCCAAGGTCTTTCATATCAAACTTGCTTTTGAGCATTTGTTTCGTTGCATTTATGTCTAAAATATCTCTACTGATGATCAACATATCATCCACATATAAACAAACAATGACTTGGTGATTCGGAGTGTCTTTAATAAAAATACATTTATCACATTCATTTATTTTGAACCTGTTTGCCAACATGGTTTGGTCAAACTTTGCATGCCATTGTTTAGGTTCTTGCTTTAGTCCATACAATGACTTAATAAGTTTACACACCTTATTTTCCTCTCCTGGAACCACAAAACCCTCAGGCTGTTCCATGTATATTTCTTCCTCCAATTCTCCATTTAGGAAAATGGTTTTCACATCCATTTAATGGATTTCAAGGCCATACACCATAGCCAAGGAAATTAACATTTGAATCGATGTTATCCTTGTTACTGGCGAGTATGTATCGAAGTAATCAAGGCCTTCCTTTTGTTTGAAGCCTTTTACTACAAGTCTTGCATTGTATTTGTCAATAGTACCATCCGCTTTCATCTTTCTTTTGAAGATCTATTTAGAACCTAAAGGTTTATTTTCGGGAGGAAAATCAACCAATTCCCATGTATGGTTGCTTAAGATTGAATCAATCTCACTATTGACTGCCTATTTCCAAAAGGATGAGTCCGAAGACGACATCGCTTCTGTAAATGTTTGAGGCTCATTTTCTAAGAGAAATGTTACAAAATCCGATCCAAACGAAGTAGACGTTCTTTGATGTGTACTACGTCTTGGATTTTCTTCATTACATACATTCTCACTTGGTTCATCTTGAGGTCATTTAAACCCCCCACTAGACTGTTCATGTCTAGTTTTATACGGATAAATGTTTTTAAAGAATTCAACATTGTCTGATTCAATTACCGTATTTTCATTAATATCCAGATGTTCGGATTTATGAACCAAAAATTGACATGCTTTACTACTTTTAGCATATCCTATGAACACGCAGTCCACCGTCTTAGGTCCTATCTTAACCCTTTTAGGCATAGGAATTTGGACCTTTGCTAGACACCCCACACTTTAAAATATTTCAAGTTGGGTTTCCTTCCTTTCCATTTTTCATAAGGAATTGATTGTGTCTTACTATGGAGAACTCTGTTGAGTATACGATTGGCTGTAAGGATAGCCTCCCCCCATAAGTTTTGCGGTAAATCGAAACTTATAAGGAAGGCATTCATCATTTCCTTCAAAGTTCGATTTTTCCTTTCTGTAATTCCGTTAGATTGAGGTGAATACGGGGCTGTAGTTTGATGGACAATTCCATTCTCTACACATATTTCGGCGAAAGGAGATTCATATTCTCTGCCCCTATCACTTCTTATCATTTTTATCTTTTTATCTAACTGATTTTCAACTTCAGTTTTATATTGCCTAAACGCATCTATTGCTTCATCCTTACTATTTAGCAAATAGACATAATAATATCTAGTGCAATCGTCAATAAAATTTATGAAATACTTTTTCCCACCATGCGATGGTGTTGACTTCATATCATAAATGTCAGTGTGTACTAAGTCTAAGGGGTTTGAATTCCTTTCAACAGACTTATAAAGATGTTTTGCATACTTTGATTCCACACATGTTTGACACTTTGATTTATTGCACTCAAAGTTTGGCAGAACTTCTAAGTTAATTAGTTTTCGTAGCGTTTTATAATTAACATGGCCTAAATGTTCATGCCATAAATCATAAGACCCAAGAAAATAAGAAGAATTTGAACTTTTATTCGTTTCAACATTCATTACACTCATCTTATAAAACCCCTCAGTGAGATAGCCTTTTCCTACATACATTTCTCCTTTGCTAATTACAATTTTTCCAGAAACGGTTACACATTTGAATCCATTCTTTTCTAGAAGTGAAAC
Source organism: Capsicum pubescens (assembly GCA_030864215.1). Taxonomy (NCBI): domain Eukaryota; kingdom Viridiplantae; phylum Streptophyta; class Magnoliopsida; order Solanales; family Solanaceae; genus Capsicum; species Capsicum pubescens. The sequence continues at coordinate 160,589,573 of CM061539.1, forward strand.
AGAAATTAAATTCCTACGTAACTCCAGAACATACAAGACATTGTTAAGTATCAAGACCTTTCCTGAAGTCATTTTCAAGCATATTTTTCCTGTTCCTTCTACCTTAGCAGTAGCAGAATTAGCCATGTAGATCATTTCTTCTACTTGAGCCGAAGCGAATGATGAAAACAACTCTTTGTTGGCATATACATGGCGGGTGGCACCAGAATCCATCCTCCACTCACGAGGATTTCCCACCAAGTTGCATTCTGAGAAAATAGCACACAGATCATCACATTCTTTGTTGGATTCAATCATATTTGCTTGATCCTTTTTTCTTGCCTTTCTTCGGGGCACAATAATCCGTGGACTTATGGCCAATCTTTCCATAATTGAAGCATTTTCCCTTGAATTTCTTCTTGGGTTGATTGCTTCCTTGTTCAACTTTCTTCCTTTTCTTAGAATTGTTTTGGTCATCTTCCACAATATGTGCTCCATTAATTGCAGAATTCCCTTTTGACCTTCTCTCAATAGCTTTATTATCCTCTTCAATACGCAGTCGGACAATAAGATCTTCGACAGTCATCTCCTTGCGTTTATGCTTCAAGTAGTTTTTGAAGTCTTTCCATATTGGTGGTAACTTCTCAATTATCGTTGCTACTTGGAAAACATCATTCACAGTCAAACCTACAAAATAGTTTATATGAGTATTAAGAACCTTTTCAAGTTGTTCAACTAAGGTATTTTTTAAAGATATACCTTCCGCTAGGAGATCGTGGATGATTACTTGCAATTCCTGCACTTGAGAGACAACCAATTTTCTATCTATCATTTTAAAGTCCAGGAACCTTGAAACAATTAATTTCTTAATTCCTGCATCCTCTGTCTTATATTTTCGTTCTAGTGCCCCCCACAATTCCTTCGATGTCCTAGTTCCACTATAAACGTTATAGAGATCGTCTTGGAGGCCACTTAATATATAATTCCTGCAAAGGAAGTCTGAATGTTTCCAAGCCTCTACAATTATGAAACACTCTTTGTCTGAGGTTCCCTCGGGTACCAGGAGAATCCTCACTAGTGAACTTTTGGAGACATAAAGTGGTGAGGTAAAAGAACATCTTTTGCTTCCATCTCATAAAGTCAATGCCCGCAAATTTTCTGGGCTTCTCCGCATGTGCCATATGTTGCGGAGCATTTGCGCGGCTTGTCATGGCAATTCTAGTCGCCGCCACAGTAGTAGCATCATCATGCATTTGACTTTCAGTTGCCATTTTTCTGTCACCATAAGACAGTAAATTTAATATATATAAATACTTATTAAAAAATTGCAGCAACTTTAAACACTTCTTGTTTCTAGTTAACAATGAAGTTCTTATTACTTCCAATTATCAACCGAGTGATCTTTAACTTGTGATGAAGATTTTATGTCTTCAAATCACTAGTTAAGTTCAAACGGAGTACAAAGCTTATAGCTTTAATCTCCAAAAACAAGTAATACAGATTCTGAAACAGTGAAAATTTATTTCTTAAGATAGATTGTTATATTTTTCATGTGTATTTTGGGTACACAAAACTGTATATATATGACAACAACTTCATAACAATTTCATGTATGAACAAGAACAGTTTTGAAGTTCTTTAACACTTTCAACACAAGATTATTACTAATCTATCCAAGAAGTATGTTAGATATCAGAAAATAGATGGAACAGAAATTTTAGACCAAGTCCCCCGAGTTCACGTAATGTAATAAAGGAATAATTTTCCTCACTGTACCCGAGGTTATAGAATTTTTCTCCCAGGATAAAATGTCCTTCAATCCAATTATAGCGGTACCTCAAATAATTGGATTCCACGAACGCACTCAATGATTTGAATAATCACACAGAATATTTTTAAGAGAAGAAGAGTTTTTTATTCTGAAAATTTTCGTATTTCAAACCTGTGGATCAAAATAGGTTTATATAGCCATAACATGCCTCTTCTGAAAAGTGGCAATGGTTTACTTTAGAGGTGTGCCTTTTCTGAAAATTCATGTTTGTTCATCCAAAGACTGTGTCTTGCAGAATAGACATACCATTTCACATCAAGCAGTGTGTCATTTCGTTGAAAGGTTGCATCCCTTTCGAAACAGCACTTCGTTTCTGCATGTCATTTTAAAACAATGCACCAATTCAGAAAATAGTGCATCAGTTCACTGCATCTGTTACTGCATGCATGTATAAATGGAGTATCAAAAACTGTTTCAGACTGAATTTCTTTAATTCTGTGTAACGATGGGGAATCATATTGATAAGGAGAACCATAGTCACATACATCGAAATAAGAATTCATCGTAGAAACAAAAGGGAAAATAGAAAAGGGAGATTCCAGAATGCTAAAACTTTAGCTAAGAAAATAAAAGACAACTTCATAACATGAGCCCAAATAGATTATATTCCTCTACTATATATAGACATCTTCCCGGGGTCCCAAATATAATTTGACATCTTTGCAAATAGGACATCTATCTTGGTTAAATTCATAACAATCTCCCACCTTCAATAAGAACCTTGCCCTCAAGGTTCGAGTATAGTTGTACGGAGATCATGGTGTTGTTATGTTCCTCTTTGTCAGTGTTAACAACCCAAAAGAATTTTTCCAAAGCTTTATTATCTAAAGCAACTTCCAACATTGATCCTTCTTTTTGCTTTTCAAACCAGAGGATGCATCCACATCTAATGCTTGACAAGAATTCGCCGTTAGGTACATACACCACCCATGAGTCATAATCATAGTCAGACGACCCTTCAATCTTACCAAAAATCAACAAAATTCCTTCAACTTGTTCTTGTTGAGGCGAAAGTGACATCGAGCCCTTGAGAGAATCAATCCATTCAAGTATTCTTGCAGGATGTCAAATCACCAATTCCAGATTAATTTGCCTTGTAAAATTTCCATTCTTACACCCAAAGTTAAAAGGCAACAGAAGAGGCAAGCCTGGTTCTACTCATTCGGCTGAAGAGAGCTCAATCAATAAGGATAAAATTATTGCACGTGCCATACTATAAGACAATGGACAGATGTAAGATCTGGAATTTCCACTAAAATTATTAGCAGTCTCTAATATGTACCTCTCCACACTAATATTCCTCTTGCAATTGGCCTCAACATGCCTGAATTGATCAATTGCGTACCTCTCCACACTAGAAATAGCAGCCCGATCAAAAGGATACAAAAATGAGTTCACTAGAGATATACCAAGTAGCTTGTAGGAATGACAAAAACTTGTAAGATTATCACTACATTCAATTAACACTTCAACCTCACCTATATATTCAGAGTCATACAACATTGAAAAACATCTACTTCTCTCAGCAATTTTATCGAACAATTTAGGCGCATCTGATGAGAAAGTTAAAGCATTAATCAAAAGAGGAGCACAACCTAAGAGCTTAATTTGGTTGTATTGGCGCATGTCGAATGAATCACATAACTGCCCAGTATCCACCCACTTGTAGTCGTTAATGCTCAAAACGGGCGGAAGCGAGCCAATAGGTGCACTAGGACTAGGAAATTCTGCAGAAATATCCCTCTTCGGCAATCTATCAAATACCTTGCAATCAAACTCTAGTGGTCCCTTGACGGAGAAAGAGAGAGGTGAGAATTTGAGCTTGGTAGCATCAATAGAAGCACCGGACAGCACGCCGGAGAAAATGTATTGCGGTATTGTATCTCCAACATCAAGAACAGGGAGCTCTGAATCCAAATGGGAGTTTACCAAATCAGCTACCTCTGTGTTACTATCAACGGAAGCTGACTCTGGTATAGAGGTGATATTTATAGCATCTGAATTCTCTAGAGTATCAATGGAAGTGGAGTCCAATTGCATTTCTTCCTGCAACACTGATCGCACATCGCAAATAGAAGAAAGTATACGTTTGGTACGTTCTTGCGACTCTACCACTATATCCTGCACGATTTTGAGGGAAGTGTATATCTTCTCCAAGATTGCAGGTGGATAAGTGGGGCTCGGTGATGAAGGTGCAGTAAGAAATTGCTTGTTGTATGGGACTGGTGGAGTTTGAAAGGAAGATGATACCCATTTGGTAGAGGAGGGACAATGAAAGAACCATTGTAACGATGGGGAATCATATTGATAAGGAGAACCATAGTCACATACATCGAAATAAGAATTCATCGTAGAAACAAAAAGGAAAATAGAAAAGGGAGATTCCAGAATGCTAAAACTTTAGCTAAGAAAATAAAAGACAACTTCATAACATGAGCCCAAATAGATTATATTCCTCTACTATATATAGACATCTTCCTGGGGTCCCAAATGTAATTTGACATCTTTGCAAATAGGACCTCCATCTTGGTTAAATTCATAACATTCTGTCAAATAAATTTTGTCCAAAAAGATAGATCTCATCGATCGATCATTTGACAAATCCAAATCCAAATCCGTCTCGATCGAAAGGCGAATCAGCTTGAAATTCATCCATCACAAAGTTTCGTGCTCCAATAATCTTGTTGTTACAAGCTGTGAAATTGGACTGACATTTACCTTTCCATTTAGCAGGGGGAGGAGGCATTCCATTGTCATTGAATGAAGGATGCTTTGGAGTTATTCCAGAATCTAGCAAACCAATAATCACACCTTTACCATAATTTGAGGCTTTCCACAAGCCAACATTTTGGTGCAGGCCAAGGAAACTTGGACTGTGTGTGGTTTGCAACTGCAGCGTCCTTTGAGGACGCGTAGATACAAATCCTGGTTTTGTTTCCATCACCTTCACTTCATCTGGTGACAACCTTGCAGCAAATCCGTTTAACACATGACGGTAAGAATAAATAATGCGCGATGATGAATGATCAGAAATAGTTGTAGGCAAAAATGACTGATGCCAGAGGTATAAATCTTTTGAATCAGAGAAAACAAAATCCTCAGGCAACTCAAGTTGCACAATGTAAGTTTCTAAATCATTTTGATTAGTAAACTGATCAGCGAAAGTAGTTTTTGATGAATGAAGCAATATGAAAATGCCAAAAGAGATTGAAACAAATTTGAGATCCATGTTTTGTTTTTTGGTGACTATCACATTGAGCAAGATGTGAATTATATAGTACATTTTGATGAAGATCAATTCAATATTTTATGGATTTTCCAAATTTGGTTAATTACATTACTTTTTAACTTTTAATTATTATAGTGTAAACATCCTAAATTTCTTTCTCAAATAGTCTGTATTAATCTATTTCTTATGGTCTAATTCATTTTTTGGCCAAATATGCATATAATGTTGCTACTAATCAATTTTTGGAATTCCGTAGACTACTATTTCTCAAATATTATGCACATTAAACAAATGATTGAAAAATTTTAAAAGTATTTTTTTCATATTCCTGAAGTTTATTTAATTGCTACTAGTATACTTAATCCCACATTAAAATTACGAGGTGCAAAAAGATTTTGGATTTAAACTTCATGAAAATTTAGAAATTGGTAATGATGAAAAAACACCTCTTGCAGAATGTGAAAATAGCATTTACTGTTATTCTACATGTAATAGCCAGCTTATTATTTCATTTTAATGAAGGTTAATTGGTAATTATAACCAATTATTAATGGTAATTAAGGAAAGTAAAAGTGGACAAGCCAAAAGCCTTCTTCAGTTTCAGCTAATAACGTTATAAGTTTACTACTAGGACTTTTCTATTCCTATTATTTTGGAGAGCAGCAACAAGCTTGTGTAGGAAAGAAAAAAAAAAAACAGAAAGCAAAAAGCAATTGTTCAATCCCTCTTTTTCTTTTGAACTGGAAAGAAATAGCTTTGAAGAGAGTTTTTGGTTGTTCATACGCGCTGATAGAAAGCTCGTATAATAGCAAGTTCATAGTCAGGTATGAAATCTTATTGTTATTGTGTACTCTACATAGAGGTTGCTATGATTCATGTTTAAGAAGTATAATTAACTATGGCTTAAAAAAATAATGGACCAACCATGTAGTAATGGTTAGTAGGCCTAATGGATGATGATTAAGATTGTTTAACCACTCACTGCATAACAACATCACCCCAACCTTTTCTTTTCTTTACAGTAGATACATGTAGTATCATTGATAATGGGACAAAGAGAAAGTAGAGGGGGGTCATATTAGTTTTGCGGGACTTCTAATTGTTCTTTGACATTAATTGGTCTTTACCATGTTAACTGCCGGCTCGTGAAAGAAAATATAGGAGCATGTTGGATAACCCAAAAGTTAATGAAAGAAGACTTCTTTTTCTATTATTTAAGGAAAAGACCAGAAAAGAGAGTTTATCCATTTTGTAAGTAGACAAATATAATCTTCTCCTTAATTTGTTCACTTTCCAAAGATAAAGTTAATTTGTATCATGAAGATGACTAGGCAAATCTCCTTAATGTACAGATGTACAACTTTTGAGTGGCAAAAAAAAGAAGGAGATAAACATAAGATGCTTGGATAGATATAGTAGGGATATTGAGAATTGATCCCGAAAAGTATAATTGATATTATTATCTAATACTTTGTTTAGATTGATCCTATTGGTCGTTATTCGGTTGATGTCCTACCCACTGCAAAGTTGGAGAATTTTTCGTTAGCAAGGTAAGTGAGACTTTAAACTTTGATCCTTACTTTTCAAATTCTTTATAAAAATTATGCTTTTCTGCCTAGTCCATGAGTTGGAACAAGCGTGCGACTTGGTAGAATCGATGGTAATGATTATTTGTGGATATGTATTTGTAAATTTTAGTGAGAGCTACTTAGTGTGTGATAATGTGTGAGGTGATGTTGGGGTGTTGAACATATTTTTCTTCGTTGTCGTAATAGTCTCTAGGGGCATACATAGCTGCCGTAATATGTTAGGGGCATTACTTATGCGGTCGTAATATGTTAGGGGTATTACTTATGCTGCCGTAATATGTTAGGGGCATTATTTATGCTGTCGTAATATGTTAGGGGCTTGTACATGCTACCGTAGTAGACTTCTTGGGGCATTATATATGCTGCCATGGACTTGTCGGGGTGCTAGGCCGATCACCTTCACTGCCGTTTATGACAAGTCGTGAGAGTGGATTTTTCACGACCCGAGCCGAGGCCCTAGCCGTGACGAGCATCCCGAACCATGAAGGCCCGGAACACCCATTCTCTATCTGGTTATCATGCACAACATTCATAATCATAATAAAATGCGGAATTGAAACTGAGTACGGAAAACATGGTCAAGTTCTGCAACATTTCTGAATAATACTATCTGACATCAGTCTGCGAAATCTCTACTAAGAACATAAACATCTGTCTGAAAAGAAACTGGGACAAGGCCCCCAGTAAACCAAAAACATAATAAATAAGATAATGTCTGACATAATTAGGCCTTCCGAATAATAGAAGGCTCACCACTGTGAGATCAAGTCTGCAAATCCGAGAATGTCTACTGAGTAGCTGGACCCCTAGACTGTGCCTCAGAACCTGGAAGGAGGGGGTCAGCACAAACGTACTGGCACGCGAAGCAATCCAAAAGTAGTATAATGGAACATACATACATATATATATATATATATTAAGGGAAATCAATTTTTCATCAAGACATCATGTATAAAACTGTTTCTGAAAAATACATGGGCACTTTCTGAAAACATGCAACCTGTCTGTTCATTTCAAATCATGATCTGTGTTTTACTTCTGAGTTAGGTGGTATTCCCCTACAAGTCTGAATATTCCACAGGCTGTATGGAATCCGCCATTGACTCGGCAGGGAAGCCCCCAACCCAAGTGTGCCGCAAGGGTTGGAGTGTCTGAGTCTGATACGCCACAGGACATTTAAGTCAGCGCATAATAATATACCCGGGTCGGCAAACCATGGTTTTAGGCAAAGAGTTGTCTGAAACTCCCGCCTTCTTCAGGGAACCACCTAAGCTCTCTTTATGCCCTATTTTAGCCTTTTCTGAACATGTTTCATTCTGAAATTTCTAAATCATGAGAGTCTGATAAAAATCTGATTTCTGAACTAGTTTGTGTCTGTTATGGCATTTGTCTGAGTTGGTATCGTCATACTAAGACTTGCAAGTCCTATTTCTGAGCCATAATGTATTAAGCAAGAGCTTTCATTCAAAACATAGTTTAGACCACCAAAACATGTAATTTTCATTAAAGATGTCATGTTCCGAAACTCAAGTCAAATCCATGCAAAACTTTCATCAAACATATGGTGGTCATGTGCATTTTTGGAAAAACCATGCATTCTTTCATTACATGCATATTCAACATTCACAACCCTCTCTTTCATGTTCAAAACATTGTATATTACGTGAAACATGGAAAAATTTACATTAAGAGAGAGGTTTCATGAAAATCATGCTCTAAATTCATATTTCAGGGCAAACGCATATATATATATACATATAACTTTCAAATCACTTTGGGGGAAAGCCAAAAGGCCAAAACAATATCATTAAAGCTTCTGAAACATGAGTATGTACATGAATTCGAAAACCCAATTCTTAAAACATGATTTCTATGCCCATGAGATTTTAGGAAAACCCCGCGTACCTTATTCTCCACGAATTTTTGGTGTCTATCGAAGCCTACGTCGAGAGGATTCCGAATCTGTAATTTGTTTCACGAAGAAGTTTCGGAATGATCGGTCCTTCAAGCTTATTTTCTCAAACCCTAGTTGCTCCTTCTCTTAAGTTCTTGAAGGATTAGATTTTTGGGATTTTATAGGAGGCTTCAATGTTGTTAATAGGCCCAAATCCGTTTAGGAGTGGGTAAGGACGATTTTGGGTTTTGTAAGGACTAACTTGCACTTAAAGTAACTCAAAACGGAGTGTTTTCGTCACCTGAAACCATAACTATGTGTCGCCCTTTGCATTGCCTAAATTTACATAGGCGCCGCCCTATGCATCGCCTATATTTGCATAGGCGCCGCCCTATGCATCGCCTATATGTGCATAAGCGACACATTCAACTTTGAAAGGCCATAACTTCTTCACCGAGTGTCCGTTTTAGGCGAATTTGGTATCGTTGGAAAGCTTATTCAATTATATACAATTTGGTATATAGTAGGCCACCCAGTTCATCATATACAATGAGTTATGGTCAATAGAATTTGACACAAATTACAACGTCCACTAAAACTTAATCGATCGAAATGGTTTTAACTCGTCCTTGAGTTGAAGGACTTCTATGGTCTAAATTCATGCTCAAATGGATTCACATACTACAAAATTGATTAACATGCCAAATTGGTATAGGATTTAAGGCTCTGGGATTATCAACGCATCAGAGTCATATTTTTTTATTCTAGCCCGAAATGTGGGGTGTTACATTATCTCCCCCTTGGGATCATTCGTCCTCGAATGATGGGTAGGAACTTGTTGAAGCCTTAATGGTATGGAATAACGCAGGCACGACATGTCTTCTAATAAAGAATACACAGATCTGAGACATGACCATATGGATAGAACTATTGATATTCTGAATTCTTATATCGGACATGCATATCTGATGCATGGAATACACGACTGGAGCTACTCATAAGCTGAGTTCTCACAATGAACATGCATTCCTAATGTATGGATTTGTTATTGAGTTGTTCTCATGAACGCAGAACTGAATACACAGATAAGCTGAGCTTTTTCTATGGGACATGCATTTCTAATGCATATCTGACTGAACTGACGTGTGAACGTATGACCGAATACACAATGATAACTGGTGTGGAGCTTGTAATAAAAATCTATGCATGCAACTGAATGGGGTATCTACCCCTTGGGACCCTATGTCCCTCTATGAATGCTCAATTCACGAAGATGCTCATAAAACTGAGGCAATGCACTAGGCACCTACAAATTTAATCATATCTGAACATCTAGAATCTAAAACGAGCACATGATGCATGAATTAACCTATACTCGCAAATACTAGTATACTCTATCTTGGAATAGTAACATATCTGAGATTTTGGGTAGCATGATTGAATGAAAAGACGAGAAAACAAGTCATGCGAATCTGACGGCTAAACTGATTTGCTGGCCACATAGACTGAACTACACTAGAGGCTTATACTCAATCTGGAGTATCTTATCAACACTCTTCCTTACGAAGTCCTGGTAGCATTAGATAGCAAAATATTTGGGCATGAGTCACACTAGACATCCGACTATAGGATCCCAACATTGACACTGTTCTATAGTATGGAACATAGGCATATATCTCATAAACTAGGGTAGAATTTTCAGGCCTTAGTCAATGCGACTTCTTACTTTCAAGCTTAGCACACTTCTCGAGTATCCCTTAACTATACTATTCCCTATAAATATCATATTCATTCAATTCAGCTTAAAATTCTCATATGAGCATTGACAATTTTTTTTCTACTAATGTCTAAAATAGCTTCATCCTTACACCGCGATCAAGCCTAACTCTAAGTCACAAAAATACAACATGCTACACTACGCTATTATTCTAAACCATATGATGCCACCTTCTATATCTCTTTTAAAGATCGCATCCTAAGCATAACATGTCTTACCACTTCAATGACTACTCTGAACTCTTAATATGAAGTCGCTAATGCATATTGCGACCTTCCACTACAATCCCAAAACGTCATTCAAGCCTAATTTATAACCGCATGTTAACTTCAAGGCAAACACCCATAAATACATACTTCACATAGTTTCTAAACTATTATCAATATAACTCCCAAGCGCTAACCTAAAAACATACACACACAAACTTTTCCACTAAACATCACATGTATCGAAGATTGGCCCAAAATCTCACTTCATACTTATGGCCTTATCTAAACAAACGTACTATGATCTTCCATCAACAAGAACATTTACATCATCACCACTATCATTGCATAGGGAGGTCACTAAAAGGTTAAAACATAAGACCCTGAAGCATGAGAAGATTTTTATATGGGACTGAACACACTATAAAGAGTGAGTACATGCGTCATGAGTTGCATGACCTCAACTAGAGTTCCTAACATAAGGAATGTAATTTCGACTACTTGAATGAAGTAGAACTCATTATCTTGGAACTGGAAGAGTACGTGACTCTCTATCATATACAGGAATCACGAACTATGATCACGGAACTAAAACGTAAAGCTTGAGTAGGCATTGGGATCACTGAAAAATACTAAGATAGGAATGGGTTGAGTCTCACTCTCACTTTCTGACTTTCTCTGTCGTCATGACATCACTACTAGAATCTGAGAACCTGACTTGGTTATTCGTTCTATCATCTCCCACTTAGCTTCAAGTCATCATCTAGCGTTTGGGAGATCCCTTACCAGATTCTAACTGCACTACACTTACTGCACTCTAGGGTCTGAAATAAATTGACAATACATGCATATCATAGAACTCAACCCGAATGACTACCTTCTGGGATACACTCTATCTTTCCATAGCCACCAATAGTCAAAGTATAATGCTTGCACACTTATTTCTATCCGTTCAACCTTCAAAACTCAAACTTAGATTCTAACACTTAACATGGATATCACCAAGCCTTTGATGAACCATACCACTTCCGTCCTAGCATACCAATATTGCTACTCCAAACTTATATCTCTCTACCATGAGAATCGAGATCACATCAAAAGGCTCAACACAATCAATCAAGGCTCCTTAACTTGGCTATCTAGAACACCATATATCATCTAACTAGTCTTTTTCCAACTAGTAACTCCATGGTACCACTAGTCACACACAACATGTAATAGTCTTAGAGAAATGCCACAACTCCATATCGCCTTGGGCATACTTACACACCATACCCACAACATTATACTTCATTACGAATCAATTTAAACTTAAGCCATTTCACACACCGTTCAAGCCTATTAGATCACTTTCATATAACTAACATCATTGATCAAGAAATCATCACATCCACCTTTATGAACTTCAACTATTCAAACTTAATATCTAGTGCTATGCATGACTTACAACCCAACCTTACACGAAATTTTTACTTGGAAACTATACGTAAACATCACGAAACACTAGTGCACTAGAACTTCATAACCACAATAATCGATCATGACCTAACGGTTTACCTTATCATCATTCCGTTAGCATGTACTATTTCAGCACCTCAAGCCTACTAAATTAATCCCACAAAATATGCATCAACAAACTCTTGCCACTATTTACCACCACACCATTTAAATTCAAGCCTATAGTTTAGTATCAATCATCTACCACCAATGAAGAATGCAACATAATATAAATACACTAATCCATCAAATTGGGATATTCTACCCAAATATCTCAAAAATCTACTACATACCTTCTCACAAGTAGCACTAGTTTACAACTACCAATGAAAAGAGGGTCAAGGGGGTTAAAGCCTCATAATAGACATGGTCAACCTTAATCTTATATTATAACCCCGTACAATTGTATCTACTTATACGGATTTCTCACCTCATACTTACTCACTCATTCATACATTTAGACTGCCTTCAAATTCCTCAAACAACCATGAGTCTATAATCATAACTTACTCGCTAATATAGCCATTTCCACATTCAAGCAATCAACAAATCACCCTGACTAACAACTCCTTCTCTACCTTCAACTAATAACACACAAGGATGAATCACTTCATTACCAACTCTATCTCATGCAAACAGATTCAGCCATACATATATTAAACCAATGAAAGAACAACAAGTTGGACAACAAGTTGCTAGTGAATCGAAACAGGCCTCACACGGCTTCACTAGACTTTGGTTTTGTATTTTGAACAAGAAAATGAGATGGATGACAAGGCAACTATGCTAGTGAATCGAAAGATCCCCACACGGCTTCACTAGACTTTACATTTTTTTTTTCAAAAACATCATGATAACAAGATTACATATTACAAGGGATAGAAAATTGACACCTAATATTTAATGGTCTAAGAATATACATATTATTCTGTATAAATAAAAATCTGAGTAAAACACTTCCTCCATGGACTACCATACAATCCACACATATTGCTAGCTACCACATTAGTTTATCACTATAAAGGTGTAAATCATCCTCAAATATCGATTATTCAACTGAAATATTCATTTACACAAAATCACCCTCACTCTGACTTCTAACTTTGTGACTTTACATCACCAACTTCTTGGTCCAATATCACTACCAATAGGTCATGACAACAACACTTTAACTTATGCTACTATTTGGGTAGAAATATAGTTCCAACATTCTGCTATACATTGTCCACAACTGTAACAAGATTTTGAGAGGGATAATATACACTTAATACCTTAAGCTGGAATGCACGATTCCATCAGGATCAATATTTACATCAGAATCAGCATATATTGATGCACTAACAGACTCCTATCGAGTTTTTCCATAATTTTTAAAATCTTATAGAACGTAATCGAAAAGGACTATATCATGTATACTCTAAACTTTTTGCACTTGAATCAACCCAATAATGGGACAGTTTAGACTCTGAAGCACGAACTAAATCACAAAGAAGGGAAACATTCCTAAACGCCTAGTAGCCTCCTGTTTATAAGTGTGGCGCGCTACACACCCATAAACAGAACTCTACTTGACGCGATTTCGCAGATATCCTGGGACCATGAACCGTGCTCTGATACCAAGTTTGTCACGACCCGAGCCTAGGCCCTAGCCGTGACGAGCATCCCGAACCATGAAGGCCCGGAACACCCATTCTCTATCTGGTTATCATGCACAACATTCATAATCATAATAAAATGCGGAATTGAAACTGAGTACGGAAAACATGGTCAAGTTCTGCAACATTTCTGACTAATACTATCTGACATCAGTCTACGAAATCTCTACTAAGAACATAAACATCTGTCTGAAAAGAAACTGGGACAAGGCCCCCAGTAAATCAAAAACATAATAAATAAGATAATGTCTGACATAATTAGGCCTTCTGAATAATAGAAGGCTCACCACTGTGAGATCAAGTCTGCAAATCCGAGAATGTCTACTGAGTAGCTGGAACCCTAGACTGTGCCTCAGAACCTGGAAGGAGGGGGTCAGCACAAAAGTACTGGCACGCGAAGCAATCCAAAAGTAGTATAATGGAACATACATATATATATATATATTAAGGAAAAGCAATTTTTCATCAAGACATCATGTATAAAACTGTTTCTGAAAAATACATGGGCACTTTCTGAAAACATGCAACCTGTCTGTTCATTTCAAATCATGATCTGTGTTTTACTTCTGAGTTAGGTGGTATTCCCCTATAAGTCTGAATATTCCACGGGCTGTATGGAATCCTCCATTGACTCGGCGGGGAAGCCCCCAACCCAAGTGTGCCGCAAGGGTTGGAGTGTCTGAGTCTGATACGCCACAGGATATTTAAGTCAGCGCATAATAATATACCCGGGTCGGCAAACCATGGTTTTAGGCAAAGAGTTGTCTGAAACTCCCGCCTTCTTCAGGGAACCACCTAAGCTCTCTTTATGCCCTATTTTAGCCTTTTCTGAACATGTATCATTCTGAAATTTATAAATCATGAGAGTCTGATAAAAATCTGATTTCTGAACTAGTCTGTGTCTGTTATGGCATTTGTCTGAGTTGGTATCGTCATACCAAGACTTGCAAGTCCTATTTCTGAGCCATAATGTATTAAGCAAGAGCTTTCATTCAAAACATAGTTTAGACCACCAAAACATGTAATTTGCATTAAAGTTGCCATGTTCCGAAACTCAAGTCAAATCCATGCAAAACTTTCATCAAACATATGGTGGTCATGTGCATTTTTGGCAAAACCATGCATTCTTTCATTACATGCATATTCAACATTCACAACCCTCTCTTTCGTGTTCAAAACATTGTATATTACGTGAAACATGGAAAAATTTACATTAAGAGAGAGGTTTCATGAAAATCATGCTCTAAATTCATATTTCAGGACAAATGCATATATATATATACATATAACTTTCAAATCACTTTGGGGGAAAGCCAAAAGGCCAAAACAATATCATTAAAGCTTCTGAAACATGAGTATGTACATGAATTCGAAAACCCAATTCTTAAAACATGATTTCTATGCCCATGAGATTTTAGGAAAACCCCGCGTACCTTATTCTCCACGAATTTTTGGTGTCTATCGAAGCCTACGTCGAGAGGATTCTGAATCTGTAATTTGTTTCACGAAGAAGTTTCGTAATGATCGGTCCTTCAAGCTTATTTTCTCAAACCCTAGTTGCTCCTTCTCTTAAGTTCTTGAAGGATTAGATTTTTGGGATTTTATAGGAGGCTTCAATGTTGTTAATAGGCCCAAATCCATTTAGGAGTGGGTAAGGACGATTTTGGGTTTTGTAAGGACTAACTTGCACTTAAAGTAACTCAAAACGGAGTGTTTTCGTCACCTGAAACCATAACTATGCGCCGCCCTTTTGCATTGCCTAAATTTACATAGGCGCCGCCCTATGCATCGCCTATATTTGCATAGGCGCCGCCCTATGCATCGCCTATATATGCATATGCGACACATTCAACTTTGAAAGGCCATAACTTCTTCACCGGGTGTCTGTTTTAGGCGAATTTGGTATCGTTGGAAAGCTTATTTAATTATATAAAATTTGGTATATAGTAGGCCACCCAGTTCATCATATACAATGAGTTATGGTCAATAGAATTTGACACAAATTACAACATCCACTAAAACTTAATCGATCGAAATGGTTTTAACTCGTCCTTGAGTTGAAGGACTTCTATGGTCTAAATTCATGCTCAAATGGATTCACATACTACAAAATTGATTAACTTGCCAAATTGGTATAGGATTTAAGGCTCTGGGATTATCAACGCATCAGAGTCATATTTTTTAATTCTAGCCCGAAATGCGGGGTGTTACAGGATTGAATTGAGATATAGAGTGACATTTTTGAACTTCCTTTTGGACCTTATTGAGATTACCTTATGCGATACATTATGAACATATTATTTGTGTATTTTGTTGTGCCTTGTATTTTTTTTACACTTGTTCCAGGGGTATCAAAGTAGCGAGTCGAGAGCCTTACTGAGTTATATTTATATAGCTCACTCCTTCCTTGCATACCTGCAAATACGATTGCGGAGAGAGAGACTTGTGGCTGACAGTCTTTACGTGTGGATTCTGTTGCTAAGGTGAACCTTCACATTGTTCGTGGAGGCAGTCATCCGGCTTTAGTTATTTTAGATTATAATTCTTATGTGGGTTTGCATGCCCAAAAGTTGAACTCATGTAACTCTGTTTAGATGCTCCATGGTCTTGGTGTGGGATTTGAGGCTAGAGAGTTATTATTTAAGTATTGTTGTTTTCCTAAATCGTATTACGGTAACCGGGTGGATGATTACTTTGCGTTTAATAATATTTTCACGCACTTGAAGTTGCACATATCTTTATCTCAGTGTTTGTAGATATTGTGAATGTATAGAGAATTGATTCTCCCGGCAAGTGGTGTTATCGGGAGCCAGTCATGCCTAGGGGTTATTTTGGGACATGACACAACATTAGTTTTTCGACAATATAAAACTACGGAAAGAGCTGACAATGTAGTTAATGGCCAACTTCTAAAGCAAGATTTTAAGATGATGACGCTTATCATAAGTAAATAATTAAATTAATAAAATTGAAAAGGCTAACTATAGATATATTTGGCAGAAAAATAAATTTCTGACCATAAGAAATATGGTCCAATCCAATTAGACATCACATATAAGGAAACAGATTCATAATGTTGTATTACAAGGTAAGTAATTGAATCATTGACCCAAATTTGGGACATCCATTAGAAGGCTGACAGGGATATTTAGAAGAAAATTGGATTACTGACCATGAGAAATATACTACTTATAATAATAAGTTGGCAAGCTGTTAGTGTAATTTGATCCAAGTTTGAAACATGCTAGTGCACATCATATATTGAACTGAACTTCATCAGAAAAGCAGTATATATATGTGCACAACTTGCTTAGTGTGATAGTCACCTAAAAAACATGGAACTGAAATTCATCCAGTCTTCTTTTTTTTTTTTTGAATTATCCTGTTTCATTCATCAAAAACATTTGGTGATCATTTTACTAATCGAAGCAACTTGAGTTTCCTGATGATGTATTTTTCTCTGATTCAAATGATTTATATCTCTGGCATCAATCTTTTTTTCCTACAACTTCAGTAAATTCTGATCTTTCATCGCGCATTATTTATTCTTATTGTCATATATTTAACGAATTTTCTGCTATGTTGTCATCAGATGAAGTGAAAGAAACAAAATGAAACCAGCCTTCATTCAGTGACAACCCCAAAATGAAAGAATTTTCTGCGCATCCCCAAAGAGTACTGGAGTTGGATACACACACTCCAAGTAAAGGTGTGATGATTAGTTTGCTAGATTCTGGAATAACCCCAAAACAGCCTTCATTCAGTGACAACGGAACGCCTCCTCCGCCTGCTAAATGGAAAGACAAGTGTGAGTTTAATTTCACAGTTTGTAACAACAAGCTAATTGGAGCTCGAAATTTTGTGAAGTTGGTTATACTGCAATCTTCACCTTTGTGGAGAAGGACATGGAACACATACTTCAAGCACAGATGCTGGCAACTTTGTGGAGGTACCGATTTTCTTGTTAATGCTAATGGCACTGCTGTTGGCATTGCACCCCATGCTCATTTGGCCATGTACAAAGTCTGTGGTGCTGGTGGTTGTCCAGAAGCCTTTATCTTAGCTGGTCTTGATGCTGCCATTGAAGACGGTGTGGATGTTATTTTTGCTTCCCTTGGAGCATCATCTCGTCAGCCTTTTGATGTTGATGTTCTAGCAATTGGCGTGTATAGTGCAATTCAAAAAGGGATATTTATAAGTTTTATCAGCAGGAAATAGAGGACTGGCTGTTGGTACTGTAAGAAACGGAGCCCCGTGGATTCTCACTGTTGGTGCTAGTATTACAGATAGAAAGATCAGCGCGGTAACAGTTTTAGGCAATGGAGAAAAATATGAGGGCGAACCAGCCTTTCAACCAACAAATTTTTCAGGTAGATTGCTGCCACTCGTAAATGCTAAGGATTGTGAATCATCACCTAAAATTGATATCAAGGGTGAAATAGTGTTGTATAATATCAGTGGTGACTTGTCTAGAATCAAAAAAGGAGTAATGAAAAATGTTGGTGCCGCCGCCATGATACTTATGAACAATAAAGAAGGTGGCTATACAACATTTCAGATGTTCATGTCCTTCCAGCAACCCATGTCAGTTACTTTAACTAACTAGAAGATCATAAACTATAGGTGTTATGTAACGCCCCGAAATCTCATCCCGAGGCGTCACACGGTGCTTAAGGCTACAAGTAGCCCAAGCTAACTCTTTGAGCCTGCTACTTCATCTAACACTTTAAGAGTTCAAAACAAATAATAGAACTAAATCTCATCAAGTCACAACTGAAAAATGAAATGTCTGAAACATGAAATACTGAAAAGTCTGATAAAACAACTGACAATCTAGTCTGACAAAGCCTCTACTACTCAAGAACTGGAGAGCCATTGGGACAGATCCCCAACTGACTCATACTCAACTGAAAAGAAATAGTCAACTGCTAACAAGACTGAAATCAGGGAAGAACAGGTCCTCGGACCATGAGGACTCACCAACTGCTGAGTGTAGATAAAGGTACTCGAAGATCACTGTCGCGGCTGAGACTGAGCGCCTGAACCTACATTATAAGACAATGTAACACATATACATATATGTGGATCAACACTTTGGGAATGTACTGAGTATATGGGGGTGTATGCACTTACATAAAACAATATCAACATTCTTAACAAAATTAAGCATGAAATTATGAATGACTCACATGGCTTGAATAAGTCAAAAATATAAAGCTCATAAATCATGAATAGTGAAACATGTAGCACAATTCTCGTGAGTCATTAAACTTTAGCTTTAAAATCTGTACTCTCCTCTTATTCTCAATACTCGTAGACTAAAGGAAACTTTAAACAATACTTTCAAACTCATGCTTTATCTTGAGGAGAGTAGAACTTCTTCAAAACTTAAGGACTTAGAAATTTAGGAACTTTAAGACTTGGAAACTTTGGGACTCTTTGGGACTCGGGAGTTTCTTCTAACCGACATAAATCATGTGAGCTACATGGAATCCAACGTTCCTGCCCACGTTGGGGAGGGCTATTCTATCCTTGCCATCGGAGTAGAACCTCATCTTTAGTGATCATTATCTCGGCCTCGGGCCCATAAATCTCAGTCCTACGGTGGCACGTAGTTCTGGGGTATGAGACCTTGGAAACATACCCAACTCGGTGCTAAATACTACTCCCGTACTCAGCTCAGAACTCTTAAGAAATCCACCTCAAAATAACTCAAGGGTCTACCATGAAGATCAAAACATACATCTCTTGCTTTAAATCATAATTAGTGTGGACTCCTATTTTAGCTTGGACCCAAAAAGGTCAAATCATTCACTAAAATTTGAAAACAGCTTAGTTGGGATGGTTATGACCCAAACAATCTTGAAAAACAATCTTTAGATGGGGTCTATTGACCCAAACAACAATCTCATATCAAACATCTTAAAAATCATGCTTGGTAATGCAATTATTCATAAATTATCTTAGAATTTGTAAATTTCATCAATAGACATAGGAATATAGACAAAATCATGTAATTCAACTTTTAATTCATGGGAAAAATCTCAAAATCTTGCAAATATTAGAAATGGGTATAAACCCTAACTTAATTTCATGGAAAATCTCATAAATTGCAGAAAATCTGTATTTAAAATAAAGTTTTGGGCACAAGGATGCAAGGATTATCCTTGTTCAAACCCCACATACCTTGGATTATGACTTGTAGATGAACTAGCTTGTTTGAGACTCTTCTTCGTACTCTTGAGTGAAGGTTCTTGAAGCTCTTGACTTGGGAACCTTGAATCCCAACTCAATTCGTGTAAACTTTGGTGAATTCTTGAATTTCTTGGAGGAAGATTTGAATTTGCTCTAGAGGGTTAATCTTGAGAGAAAATCCTAGTTTTTAATCACTTTCAAGAATATGAAGCTATGTGCTTTGTTTTGGCTATATTTGAGTGTTAAAAGGGTGGAAAAGGACCAAAAACCCTTTTAAAATGACTCAAAATTAGTTAACGGGATCTGCAACGGTGGGTACGATGGTCCGTCGCTAGCTCAACGGTCCGTCGGTCCTGACCATCGCACCTGGGCCAGAGAGGGACTTACTGCCGTGTTAGCGATGGCGTGGGCGACGGTCCGTCGCTATCTCGATGGTCCGTCGGCCTGTCCGTCGCACTTAACCAGAATGTGGTCTTTTTGCCTCACCTGCGATGGTCTGGGTGACGGTTCGTCGGCCCTTTTCATCGCACCTGGGCGGTTCTGACTGCCTTCTGTAATTCGGCCATATCTTTCTACTCCGACATCGGATTTTGACGAATTTGGTATCGATGGAAAGCTTATTCAATTTACCACATGAAAAAAAGTTGATATTAGAGAAATTCTATATGATTTAAATACTACTCACTTTGGAAGTCATTCCTTAGCACTTTAGAGACGAAATTGAGCTTTTTAAAAGTTCGGGGTATTACATGTTAAGTCCTTAATTTTGATGATTGACAAATTGCATGTTGACACCTGTTTCCTGGAGATTGTGTGATGACAATACTTTTATTACTTAGGGAATTGGTTGGACTTACCTATCGCTATTACAGTCAACCTTAGAGTTGGACGAAAGTACAAAAAGTTGGTGAAAAGCTGTTGCCACCTTTTTGTCTCAACCAATGGAATCTCTCATACGTTTTCTTGTGTCATACATGTTGTTTTCTATGTTTTGGGGTAAAAGAATCTGTATTTAGGCACAACAACTTCAACACAAGTTCAAGTCTAAAAACAAGAACACCTATGAAGTTACATACACAATACCTTCAACACAAGATAAAAAATGATCTATCCAAGAAGTGTGTTATAATTTCCGAAATAAGATGAAACAAGAAGTTAAATCCAAGTCCTCCGAATTTACGGAGTATCCTTAAGGAAATAATTCTCCTTAAGTACTCGAGGTTATGAAATTTTTTCCCCAGGATAAAATGGCTTTCAATCCGACTGTAGTGGTACCTCAAACGATCGGATTCTCTTCGAACTCACTTAACAGTTAGATGATCACATAGAGTATTTTAGAAGACAAGAAATATTTTCAAGTTCAGAAAAATTCATGCTAAACCTGTGGAAAAAATACAGGTTTATATAGTCATTAAGTGCCCTTTTCGAAAGGTGGCAATGGTTCACCGGAAAGGTGTATCTTTTCTGAACAGTCATGTCTGTCCATTCAAAAGAGTATTTTTTTTTGAACATCCACAACCATCCAACTAGTCATACCTTTTCCCGAAATAGTATGTTTTTTACTTGAAGAGTTGTGTCCCTTTCAAGCAACTTTTCATTTTTCATTCACACCTACTGAACCCAACAATCCCCTACATGAATGGGCAATGACTACTCTTTGTAAAATTTACGAACAAGTATATGATCATCAAGCAAAGACTAATTGTATCTGGATAAGTGGGTTTTCTTTTGAATTTTCCATAGTGAACATGCAACGGATGCACTTGGTCAACCGGTAGATTTGATATCTTTGAACCGTCTAGCTTCAATGTACACCTAGACAACACATGTCACACAATCAGCCTTTTACTGTTTATAGTTTTCACGGTTTTATCTATTTCATCCATAAACATGTCCCGGTCTCATGACAGCTTAGAGAATAGGACTTTACTATATTCTCCTTGAAGCGGTTTTCACTTCGCCCCACATAGGTGATTTCTAAATGTTCAATCCTATAGATTAAACTATTTGGTCAAATCTACCAAATTTAGATAATCATCAAAAGACTTCACACCATAAGTCTTATCCTTGTTTACTAAACATTATCTACATCATGAGAATGGATTGGGTATATTGACATTGTTGAACCTGTCAGACACAACTTTGTTTGATCTCCTTGAACCTAGCTCTTGGGATCTCCAGTTTGCTAGGTAGATTTATCGTCATGATTCTTGTCCTAGGCCGTAAATCCATTCCTTTGGATGTCCTCTCAACTCCTTCTCTAGAAAGTCCTTTTGTAAGTGAATCCGATACATTATCCTTTGACTTCACATAGTTAACAGTGATAATTCCACTAGAGAGGATTTCTCTAACGATATTTTATCTCCGTCTTATGTGACGAGATTTATCTTTGTGCATCATGCTCTCTGCCCTACCTATTGCTGCTTGGTTATCACAGTGTTTACATACTGGTGCCACTGGTTTGGGTAATAAGGAATATTCCAAGAAATTTTGGAGTCATTCTGCTTCTTCACTGGCTTTATCTAATGCGATAAATTCTGATTCCATTATAGAGCGAGCAATACATGTCTGTTTGGATGATTTCTAAGAGATTGCTCCTCCACCTATTGTAAATACGTACCCACTCGTGGATTTTACTTCATTTGATCCGGTGATCCAATTTGCATTAGTATATCCTTCAAGTACCGCAGGATATTTATTATAATGTAAAGCATAGTCTTGGGTGTATTGAAGATACCCAAAAATCTTTTCATTGCCATTCAATGAGTTTTATTGGGATTAGTCGTGTACCAACTCAACTTACTAATAGCGCATGCTATGTCTGATTGTGTACAATTCATTATATACATTAAACATCCCAATACTCTTGCGTACTCTGATTGTGAGTCACTTTTGCCTTCATTCTTTTGAAGTGCGAAGATCACATCCAATGGAGTCTTGGCAATACCAAGTTCCAAATACTTGAATTTGTCAAGTACTTTTTCGATATAATGAGACTGTGATAATTCCATTCCTTGTGAAGTTCTATGGATTCTTATTCCTAAGATCACATCCGCAAATCCAAGATTTTTTATATCAAACTTACTCTCAAGCATTCGTTTTGTAGCATTTATATCAAAAATGTCTCTAATGATGATTAACATATCATCCACATACAAACAAACAATGACTTGGTGATTTGGAGTGTCTTTAATGTATACACATTTATCACATTCATTAATTTTGAACCCATTTGCCAACATGGTTTGGTCAAACTTTGCATGCCATTGTTTAGGTGCTTGTTTTAGTCCATAAAGTGACTTAACAAGTTTACACACCTTATTTTCTTTTCCTGGAATCATAAAATCCTCAGCTATTCCATATGGGTTTCTTCCTCCAATTCTCCATTTAAGAATGCTGTTTTTACATCCATTTGAGGGATTTCAAGACCATATACTGCCGCCAAGGCAATTAACATCCGAATTGACGTTATCCTTATTACAGGCGAGTATGTATCAAAGTAATCAAGGCCTTCCTTTTATTTAAAGCCTTTTACCACAAGTCTGGTCTTGTATTTGTCAATAGTACCATCTGTTTTTATTTTCCTTTTGAAGATCTATTTAGAACCTAAAGGTTTATTTCCGGGAGGAAGATCAACCAACTCCCACATATGGTTGCTTAAGATTGAATCAACCTCACAATTGACTGGCTCTTTCTAAAAGGATGAGTCCGACGACGACATCTTCTTCTTTAAATGTTTGAGGCTCATTTTCTAAGAGAAATGTTATAAAATCATATCCAAATTAAGTTGACATTCTTTGACGTGTACTACGTCTTGGATTTGCATCATTATGTACATCCTCACTTGGTTCATCTCGAGGTCATTTAGACACCACACTAGGATGTTCATGCCTAGTTTTATACGGATAAATGTGTTCAAAGAATTCAGCATTATCTGATTCAATTACCGTATTTTCATTAATATCCGAATGTTTGGATTTATGAACTAAAAACCGATATGCTTTACTACTTTTAGCATATCCTATGAACACGCAGTCCACCGTCTTTGGTTCTATCTTTATCCTTTTTGGTATAGGTACTTGGACCTTCATTAAACACCCCCACACTTTGAAATATTTCAAGTTGGGTTTCCTTCCTTTCCATTTTTCATAAGGAATTGATTGTGTCTTACTATGGAGAACTCTATTAAGTATATGGTTGGCTGTAAGGATAGCCTCCTTGTCACGACCCGAGCCTAGGCCCTAGCCGTGACGAGCATCCCGAACCATGAAGGCCCGGAACACCCATTCTCTATCTGGTTATCATGCACAACATTCATAATCATAATAAAATGCGGAATTGAAACTGAGTACGGAAAACATGGTCAAGTCCTTCAATATTTCTGAATAATACTATCTGACATCAGTCTGCGAAATCTCTACTAAGAACATAAACCCTTGTCTGAAAAGAAGCTGGGACAAGGCCCCCAGTAAACCAAAAACATAATAAATAAGATAGTGTCTGACATAATTAGGCCTTCCGAATAATAGAAGGCTCACCACTGTGAGATCAAGTCTTCAAACCCGAGAATGTCTATTGAGTAGCTGGACCCCTAGACTGTGCCTCAGAACCTGGAAGGAGGGGGGGTCAGCACAAAAGTACTGGCACGCGAAGCAATCCAAAAAAATAGTATAATGGAACATATATATATATATATATATATATACATACATATTAAGTGAAAGCAATTTTTCATCAAGACATCATGTATAAAACTGTTTCTGAAAAATACATGGGCACTTTCTGAAAACATGTAACCTGTCTGGTCATTTCAAATCATGATCTGTGTTTTACTTCTGAGTTAGGTGGTATTCCCCTACAAGTCTGATATTCCACAGGCTGTATGGAATCCTCCATTGACTCGGCGGCGAAGCCCCCAACCCAAGTGTGCCGCAAGGGTTGGAGTGTCTGAGTCTGATACGCCACAGGACATTTAAGTCAGCGCATAATAGTATACCCGGGTTGGCAAACCACGGTTTTAGGCAATGAGTCGCTTGAACTCAAGCCCTCTTCGGGGAACCACCTAACATCTCTGTATGCCCATTTTTAACCTTTTCTGTACATGCAACATTCTGAATGTCTAAAATCATGAAAGTCTGAAATGTTTGTTAGTCTGAGTCTGATATGGCATTAGTCTGAGTTGGTATCGTCATACCAAGACTTGCAAGTCCTATTTCTGAGCCATAGTGCATTTAGCACGATTTTTCATAGAAATAACGTTTCAGACCACCGAAGCATGTAGTTTACATTAAAGATGTCATGTTCCGAAACTCAAATCAAATCCATGCAAAACTTTCATCAAACATATGGTGGTCATGTGCATTTTGGCAAAACCATGCATTCTTTCATTACATGCATATTCAACATTCACAACCCTCTCTTTCGTGTTCAAGAATCGTATTCCAAACATAGCAAAAGTCAAAGCACTTCATATCATAATTTCTTTTCTTCAAGATGTCTTTCAAAACAATTTATATTACGTGAAACATGGAAAAATTTACATTAAGAGAGGGGTTTCATGAAAATCATGCTCTCAATTCATATATGTATAAAAACTGTCAAATCGCTTTGGAGATGGTCAAAAGACCAAAACAATGATGTTAAAACATCTTATACATAAATATATATACATAATTTAAAACTCCATTCTAAAACATGATTTTTCTATGCCCATGATAGTTTAGGAAAACCCCGCGTACCTTATTCTCCATGAATTTTTGGTGTCTATCGAAGCCTACGTCGAGAGGATTCCGAATCTGTAATTTGTTTCACGAAGAAGTTTCGGAATGATCGGTCCTTCAAGCTTATTTTCTCAAACCCTAGTTTCTCCTTCTCTTAAGTTCTTGAAGGATTAGATTTTTGGGATTTTATAGGAGGCTTCAATGTTGTTAATAGGCCCAAATCCGTTTAGGAGTGGGTAAGGACGATTTTGGGTTTTGTAAGGACTAACTTGCACTTTAAGTAACTCAAAACGGAGTGTTTTCGTCACCTGAAACCATAACTATGTGCCGCCCTTTGCATTGCCTAAATTTACATAGGCGCCTCCCTATGCATCGCCTATATTTGCATAGGCGCCGCCCTATGCATCGCCTATATGTGCATAGGCGACACATTCAACTTTGAAAGGCCATAACTTCTTCACCGGGTGTCCGTTTTAGGCGAATTTGGTATCGTTGGAAATCTTATTCAATTATCTACAATTTGGTATATAGTAGTCCACCCAGTTCATCATATACAATGAGTTATGGTCAATAGAATTTGACACAAATTACAACGTCCACTAAAACTTAATCGATCGAAATGGTTTTAACTCGTCCTTGAGTTGAAGGACTTCTATGGTCTAAATTCATGCTCAAATGGATTCACATACTACAAAATTGATTAACATGCCAAATTGGTATAGGATTTAAGGCTCTGGGATTATCAACGCATCAGAGTCATATTTTTTTATTCTAGCCCGAAATGCGGGGTGTTACATTATCTCCCCCTTGGGATCATTCGTCCTCGAATGATGGGTAGGAACTTGTTGAAGCCTTAAAGGTATGGAATAACGCAGGCACGACATGTCTTCTAATAAAGAATACACTGATCTGAAACATGACCATATGGATGGAACTACTGATATTCTGAATTCTTATATCGGACATGCATATCTGATGCATGGAATACACGACTGGAGCTACTCATAAGCTGAGTTCTCACAATGAACATGCATTCCTAATGTATGGATTTGTTATTGAGTTGTTCTCATGAACGCAGAACTGAATACACAGATAAGCTGAGCTTTTTCTATGGGACATGCAATTCTAATGCATAGCTGACTGAACTGACGTGTGAACGTATGACCGAATACACAATGATA
Organism: Capsicum pubescens; assembly: GCA_030864215.1. Classification (NCBI taxonomy): domain Eukaryota; kingdom Viridiplantae; phylum Streptophyta; class Magnoliopsida; order Solanales; family Solanaceae; genus Capsicum; species Capsicum pubescens. Next base: position 160,616,326 of record CM061539.1, read on the forward strand.
ACTGGTGTGGAGCTTGTAATAAAAATCTATGCATGCAACTGAATGGGGTATCTACCCCTTGGGACCCTATGTCCCTCTATGAATGCTCAATTCACGAAGATGCTCAGAAAACTGAGGCAATGCACTAGGCACCTACAAATTTAATCATATCTGAACATCTGGAATCTAAAACGAGCACATGATGCATGAATTAACCTATACTCGCAAATACTAGTATACTCTATCTTGGATTAGTAACATAGCTGAGATTTTGGGTAGCATGATTGAATGAAAAGACGAGAAAACAAGTCATGCGAATCTGACGGCTAAACTGATTTGCTGGCCACATAGACTGAACTACACTAGAGGCTTATACTCAATCTGGAGTATCTTATCAACACTCTTCCTTATGAAGTCCTGGTAGCATTAGATAGCAAAATATTTGGGCATGAGTCACACTAGACATCCGACTATAGGATCCCAACATTGACACTGTTCTATAGTATGGAACATCGGCATATATCTCATAAACTAGGGTAGAATTTTCAGGCCTTAGTCAATGCGACTTCTTACTTTCAAGCTTAGCACACTTCTCGAGTATCCCTTAACTATACTATTCCCTATAAATATCATATTCATTCAATTCAGCTTAAAATTCTCATATGAGCATTGACAATTTTTTTTCTACTAATGTCTAAAATAGCTTCATCCTTACACCGCGATCAAGCCTAACTCTAAGTCACAAAAATACAACATGCTACACTACGCTATTATTCTAAACCATATGATGCCACCTTCTATATCTCTTTTAAAGATCGCATCCTAAGCATAACATGTCTTACCATTTCAATGACTACTCTGAACTCTTAATATGAAGTCGCTAATGCATATTGCGACCTTCCACTACAATCCCAAAACGTCATTCAAGCCTAATTTATAACCACATGTTAACTTCAAGGCAAACACCCATAAATACATACTTCACATAGTTTCTAAACTATTATCAATATAACTCCCACGCGCTATCCTAAAAACATACACACACAAACTTTTCCACTAAACATCACATGTATCAAAGATTGGCCCAAAATCTCACTTCATACTTATGGCCTTATCTAAACAAACGTACTATGATCTTCCATCAACAAGAACATTTACATCATCACCACTATCATTGCATAGGGAGGTCACTAAAAGGTTAAAACATAAGACCTTGAAGCATGAGAAGATTTTTATATGGGACTGAACACACTATAAAGAGTGAGTACATGCGTCATGAGTTGCATGACCTCAACTAGAGTTCCTAACATAAGGAATGTAATTCCGACTACTTGAATAAAGTAGAACTCATTATCTTGGAACTGGAAGAGTACGTGACTCTCTATCATAGACAGGAATCACGAACTATGATCACGGAACTAAAACGTAAAGCTTGAGTAGGCATTGGGATCACTGAAAAATACTAAGATAGGAATGGGTTGAGTCTCACTCTCACTTTCTGACGTTCTCTGTCGTCATGACATCACTACTAGAATCTGAGAACCTGACTTGGTTATTCATTCTATCATCTCCCCCTTAGCTTCAAACCATCATCTTAAGTTGTGGGAGATACCGTATTAGACTTTAAACTTAACTGCACTCTGGGGTATGAAAAACGACAATACACGTAATCAATATAAATTGACCCTAATGACTACATCTGGAAGTGGAAAAACCTACTACAAATACCGCCTTCTGAGACAAACTCTATCATTCTGTAACCCCAATAGTCATCATCTATTACTCGAACACTTACTAACTTCGAATCTTCATGAGCATCCCCAAAGTTGAAGTGCACACCCTCTAGTACCTCTACTCTTATTTCTATTAGCACAACTTTCAAGGCACTCGCCACACATCAACTCAACGGTACCACTAGTCACTCACAACATGTAGTAGCATTAGAATAAATACCGACGTTTTAAACCACCCTGGGCATACTTCTACATCATACATACACCGTCATACTTCATTATGAAATCAAATAAACTTAGGCACTCGGATAGACTGTTTCAAGCCTATAGATCACTTCCTAATAACTAGTATCATTAGTCAAGAAACCTTCACTTTCACCTTCATGGCCATCAACTGTTCAAACTTAATATAGTGCTATGCATGATTTACAACCCAACCTTACACGAAATTTTCACTTGGAAACTATGAAATAAACATCATGAAACACTAGTGCACTAGAACTTCATATCCACAATAATCGATCATGACCTAACGGTTTTCCTTATCATAATCCAACAGCATGTACTATTTCAGCACATCAAGCCTACTAATTTAATCCCACAAAACATGCATCATCAAACTCGTGCCACTATTTACCACCACACCATTTCAATTCAAGCCTATAGTTTAGTATCAATCATTTACCACCAATGGAGAATGCAACATAATATAAATATACTAATCCATCATATTGGGATATTCTACCCAAATATCTCAAAAATCTACTACATACCTTCTCACAAGTAGCACTAGTTTACAACTACCAATGAAAAGAGGGTCAAGGGGGTTAAAGCCTCATAATAGACATGGTCAACCTTATCCTTATATTATAACCCCGTACAATCGTATCTACTTATACTTCTTTCTCACATCACAATTACTTACCCAAGCGTACATTTACACTACCTTCAAAATCCACAACAACCATGAGTCTATACATATATTCAACCAACACAAGAACCACACGTTGAGTGACAAATTGTTAGTGAATAGAAAGAGCCCCACACGGCTTCACTAGACTTTTTAGTTTCACCAACACGATGATAAAATATTTTCAAGAGATAGAAGCTTGTCACACAACATTCCATAATCTAAGGATACACATCTTACTCCGTAAGAATAAAAATCTGAGTTAAACGCTTCCCTCACAGACTACCATACAATCCACACATGCTACTAGCTACCACATTAGTCTATCACCATAAGGGGTAAATCACCCTCACTCTCACTTCTAACTTTGTGACTTTACATCACCAACTTCTTGGTCTAATTTCATTACTAATAGGTCATGAAAACAAAACTTTGACTCATACTACTATTTGGGTGGAAATATAGTTCCAACATTCTACTACACATCATCCCCCCTTAAGCAAGACAGTTGTAACATAAATTTGAAGGGGACTAAACGCAATTAATACCTCAAGCTGAAAAGCACGATTCCATCAGGATCAATGTTTACATCGGAATCAATACACATTGAAGCACTAACGGATTCTTAGTCCTTGCACAAATTTTAACTCTTATATGGTTCAATCAGAAAGTATCGTACCATTTAGATTCTAAACTTCTGTACTTGAATCACCTTAATAATGAGACATATCTGAGGACATTAGAGTAAGGAAAGAATGTGGGATGACTTTTTACTTTTGTATGGGCGACACCATAGCACGAATTAGAGTATGAAAGAGGAACATTCTGACTCTATTGCACGAACTAGAACGTGAAGAAAAAAGACATTCCTAAACGCCTAGTAGCCTCCTCCTTATAAGTGTGGCGCGCTACACACCCATAAACAAGACTCTACCCGACGCGATTTCGCAGACACCCTGGGACCATGAACCGTGCTCTGATACCAAGTTTGTCACGACCCGAGCCTAGGCCCTAGCCGTGACGAGCATCCCGAACCATGAAGGCCCAGAACACCCATTCTCTATCTGGTTATCATGCACAACATTCATAATCATAATAAAATGCGGAATTGAAACTGAGTACGGAAAACATGGTCAAGTCCTGCAATATTTCTGAATAATACTATCTGACATCAGTCTGCGAAATCTCTACTAAGAACATAAACCCTTGTCTGAAAAGAAGCTGGGACAAGGCCCCCAGTAAACCAAAAACATAATAAATAAGATAGTGTCTGACATAATTAGTCCTTTCGAATAATAGAAGGCTCACCACTGTGAGATCAAGTCTGCAAACCCGAGAATGTCTACTGAGTAGCTGGACCCCTAGACTGTGCCTCAGAACCTGGAAGGAGGGGGGGTCAGCACAAAAGTACTGGCACGCGAAGCAATCCAAAAAAATAGTATAATGGAACATACATATATATATATATACATATTAAGTGAAAGCAATTTTTCATCAAGACATCATGTATAAAACTGTTTCTGAAAAATACATGGGCACTTTCTGAAAACATGTAACCTGTCTGGTCATTTCAAATCATGATCTGTGTTTTACTTCTGAGTTAGGTGGTATTCCCCTACAAGTCTGATATTCCACGGGCTGTATGGAATCCGCCATTGACTCGGCAGGGAAGCCCCCAACCCAAGTGTGCCACAAGGGTTGGAGTGTCTGAGTCTGATACGCCACAGGACATTTAAGTCAGCGCATAATAGTATACCCGGGTCGGCAAACCACGGTTTTAGGCAATGAGTCGCTTGAACTCAAGCCCTCTTCGGGGAACCACCTAACATCTCTGTATGCCCATTTTTAACCTTTTCTGTACATGCAACATTCTGAATGTCTAAAATCATGAAAGTCTGAAATGTCTGTTAGTCTGAGTCTGATATGGCATTAGTCTGAGTTGGTATCATCATACCAAGACTTGCAAGTCCTATTTCTGAGCCATAGTGCATTTAGCACGATTTTTCATAGAAATAACGTTTCAGACCACCGAAGCATGTAGTTTACATTAAAGATGTCATGTTCCGAAACTCAAATCAAATCCATGCAAAACTTTCATCAAACATATGGTGGTCATGTGCATTTTGGAAAAACCATGCATTCTTTCATTACATGCATATTCAACATTCACAACCCTCTCTTTCGTGTTCAAGAATCGTATTCCAAACATAGCAAAAGTCAAAGCACTTCATATCATAATTTCTTTTCTTCAAGATGTCTTTCAAAACAATTTATATTACGTGAAACATGGAAAAATTTACATTAAGAGAGGGGTTTCATGAAAATCATGCTCTCAATTCATATATGTATAAAAATTGTCAAATCGCTTTGGAGATGGTCAAAAGACCAAAACAATGATGTTAAAACATCTTATACATAAATATATATACATAATTTAAAACTCCATTCTAAAACATGATTTTTCTATGCCCATGAGAATTTAGGAAAACTCCGCGTACCTTATTCTCCATGAATTTTTGGTGTCTATCGAAGCCTACGTCGAGAGGATTCTGAATCTGTAATTTGTTTCACGAAGAAATTTCAGAATGATCGGTCCTTCAAGCTTATTTTCTCAAACCCTAGTTGATCCTTCTCTTAAGTTCTTGAAGGACTAGATTTTGGGATTTTATAGGAGGCTTCAATGTTGTTAATAGGCCCAAATCTGTTTAGGAGTGGGTAAGGACGATTTTGGGTTTTGTAAGGACTAACTTGCACTTAAAGTAACTCAAAACGGAGTGTTTTCGTCACCTGAAACCATAACTATGCGCCGCCCTTTGCATTGCCTAAATTTACATAGGCGCCGCCCTATGCATCGCCTATATTTGCATAGGCGCCGCCCTATGCATCGCCTATATGTGCATAGGCGACACATTCAACTTTGAAAGGCCATAACTTCTTCACCGGGTGTCCGTTTTAGGCGAATTTGGTATCATTGGAAAGCTTATTCAATTATCTATAATTTGGTATATAGTAGGCCACACAGTTCATCATATACAATGAGTTATGTTCAATAGAATTTGACACAAATTACAACGTCCACTAAAACTTAATCGATCGAAATGGTTTTAACTCGTCCTTGAGTTGAAGGACTTCTATGGTCTAAATTCATGCTCAAATGGATTCACATACTACAAAATTGATTAACATGCCAAATTGGTATAGGATTTAAGGCTCTGGGATTATCAACACATTAGAGTCATATTTTTTTATTCTAGCCCGAAATGCGGGGTGTTACACTCCTCCTACAAGTTTTACGGTAAACCTGAACTTATAAGTAAGACATTCATCATTTCCTTCAAAGTTCAGTTTTTTCTTTCCGCAATTCCATTAGATTTAGGTGAATATGAGGCTGTAGTTTGATGGATAATTTCATTCTCTACACATATTTCGGCGAAGGGAGATTTATATTCTTCGCCTCTATCACTTCTTATCGTTTTAATCTTTTTCTCTAACTGATTTTCAACTTCAGTTTTATATTGCCTAAACGCATCTATTGCTTTATCCTTACTATTTAGCAAGTAGACATAATAATATCTTGTGCAATCACCAATAAAAGTTATGAAATACTTTTTTCCACCATATGATAGTGTTGACTTCATATCAGAAATGTCAGTGTGTATTAAGTCTAAGGAATTGGAATTCCTTTCAACGGAATTATACGGATGCTTAGCATACTTTGATTCCACACACGTTTGACACTTTGATTTATTGCACTCAAAGTTTGGCAAAACTTCTAAGTTAATCATTTTTCACAATGTTTTGTAATTAACACGACCTAGTCATTCATGACACAAATCGTTTGACTCTAGCAAGTAAAAAGAAGCCTCAACTTTCTTCATTTCAACAACCATTACATAAAGTTTGAAAAGGCCCTCATTGAGGTAGACCTTTCCTACATATATTTCATTCTTGCTTATTACAACTTTCTCCAAAACAAACACACACTTAAATCCATTTTTAATGAGAAGTGTTGTCGACACTAAGTTTTTCCTAATAGTAGGAATATGGAGAGCATTGTTGAGAGTCAACACCTTGCCGGAAGTCACTTTTGGGAACATCTTCCCACTTTCTTCAACCTTGATTGTTGTATTATTTTTCATGAAGATCACTTCTTTGGGACCAATGGAATCATAAATAGCAAAAGCTTCTTTGTCCGCTCAAACATGTCTAGTGGCTCTTAAATTAAACCACCATTCATTTGGATATCCAACTAGATTGCTTTCAGTGATCATATCACATAGATTTTCAATCTTTCTAGTTATTTCCAACATGTTTATCTAATCTCTTTTCTTATCCAGAAGATTTTTTCATCTTCTTATTATTTGGAGCATCATCCTTAACAGGATTTTCAACCATCATTGATGATTTTTTTTTCATTCACTCGTTATCCTTGTCTATCTTGAAATGACTCATAAGATCTTTCAAATCAGACAATTGATTTTCAATTATTATTATTATTATTATTATTAATAATAATAATAATAATAATACGAGGATATATACTTGTGAACATTTGCATTGCAAGTTTGGCCAGTCAAAATGACATCATTTGCTGCCATTCTTTGAAGTTCACACCAAAATATTTTTCTATCTTTCTGTCATTTTCATTGCTAAAGCAATACCTGAACGACTTAATGACGCAACATTGATAGTCATTGGAACAACACCATTCACAACCAAATCAATTTATTGTTCAGTTTTATTCGTCATTTTCTTGTTAATCTTTGACATACTCTTTAGTATTTCAGAATACTAACAATAAAGAATTTAATCTTTAGTCAACTTGTTTCTAGTCAATGCTGAAGTTTTTATATCTTCAAATCATCAATCGAATGAACTATGAAACACGATGAAGTTTTTATGACTTTAAATCATAATCAAATTCAAACAGAGTGAAATCCCACAGATTTTGAACTCCAGAAACCAATACAGAGATCTTAACGAACCAGTGAAGTTTTTATATTCTTTGAACCAAATTCTCATACTGATTTCTTGATGAAGTTTTTATATTATTCTAATCGAGGGAGTAGAAATCAAAAGATTTTAGTCTCCACAAAATCAGACTCAATACAGATTAACCAAATACTTGATTTATAAATGTCGATAATTTTTTTTCTTTCACCAAACAAGCACAAAAATAAATATTTTTATACTTTCCTTAATGTTGTTGTTTTTCTCAATTTTGATAAAATCTTTATTTTTCAATAATAACTTCAAACACATGTTCAAATTAACATATGAACAATCAAATGAAGTTTTAACTCTGTATTTACAACTTTGAACTTTTAATAATAAGTTCAACCCAACTTATGAACATCAACAAAATGAAGTTCAAACTATTTTCTTGAAAATAGCAAAATCAAATGTTAAGAACTTCAACACAAGTTCAACCAACTTATGAACTATCAAAATGAAGTTTCAAGAACTTCAAAAACAAGTTTAAAAAGTTGAAGAACTATCAATATGAAGTTCAACAATTTTCTGAAAAACAGTAAACGAAATAATACAGATTAGTAAATTATTTCCTTAAGATTGTTGTTTTCTATGTTTTCGGGTACAAGAATTTGTATTTAGGCACAACAACTTCAACACAAGTTCAAGTCTAAAAACAAGAATACCTATGAAGTTACACAACACCTTCAACACAAGATCAAAAATGATCTATCCAAGAAGTGTGTTATAATTTCAGAAATAAGATGAAACATAAAATTAAATCCAAGTCCTTCAAATTCATGGAGTGTCCTTAAGGAAATAGTTTTCCTCAAGTATCCGAAGTTATGAAATTTTCCTCTCAGGATAAAATGGCTTTCAATCCGACTGTAGTGGTACCTCAAACGATCAAATTCTCTTCGAACTCAATCAACAGTTAGATGATCACACGGAGTATTTTAGAAGAAAAGAAATATTTTCAAGTGCACAAAAATTATGCTAAACCTGTGGAAAAAATCCAGATTTATATAGCCAGTAAGTATCCCTTCCGAAAGGTGGAAATGGTTCACCGGAAAGGTGTATCCTTTCTGAACAGTCATGTCTGTCAATTTGAAAGAGTGTGTCTTTTCTGAACATCCACAACCATCCAAATAGTCATACCTTTTCCCGAAATAGTGTGTCTTTTACTCGAAGAGTTGTGTCCCTTTCAAGCAATTTTTCATTTTTCATTCACACCTATTGAACCCAACAATACATATATTGCTCATCTTCTCCAACAAGAAAATCAAGCTTCCATATACTTACAACTTATATCTTTCTTGAAGCTCTTGTATCAAAGACTTACTTTGCAACAGGGAACTGATAGCTCATCAAGTTGTATCTTACTTTCTTGTTGTATTTAAGTATTTGTATTGTGATCTTAAACGTCGTCTACTTCTGCTTGTATGAATATTAGTAGGTATTGTGGTGTAAACCTCATTTCTTTGTAATCATCTAGAGTTAGGTGATTCTCAAGCTAGAGTAAGCTTGTCAATTTCAGTTAAAGTTAGCTGGTGAGTGAGCACAGTAGAGTTACTGTGCAGTTTCCTTGTAATAGAGTTATTATTAGGAGAGAAAATACTAGGAGTTTAATTCTTGGAGTTTGGAGTCTATATTGAAGTTGCTTGAATATAGTGGAGCTTAAAAATCCTGGAGGCAGGCCGTGGTTATTCTCCCTTGAGCAAGAAATTTCCACGTAAAATTATTGTGTCTGCTATTTACTTTCTCCACGAACTTTATATTTAATTTTCTCCTAGTTCTTGTTGTTTGAGTCTGTCTGGGAACAGGTCCCAAGTTGAGGAGCAACCCACTGTAGTTATTCAATATGAAATCAACATCAACCCCTGTTGCAACAATATCATTCAAAGGGATGAGAATCAGAGACAACCACGCGCCAACAGTTGCTGCCTTCTCTTCTAGGGGACCATTTTTGAAAAGACCAGGCATATTAAAACCCGACATTAGTGGATCCGGAGTCAATATATTTGCAGCGTGGCCAACTTCTGTAAGGGAGATGATAACATCTGCTACATTGACATTTAACATCATTTTTGGCAATTAAATCTGCAATCATGACCACTGCTGATATCGTCAACCTTGAAAAGAATCCAATTGAGGATTAAAGACTTAAACCTTCTAATTTACTTACAATCGGATCAGGGCAAGTGAACCCATCAAGAGTAAGTGATCCAGGACTCATTTATGACATTCATCTAGACGAATATGTTGCCATACTTATGTGGCTTGAATTACACAGATCAGCAAGTTGGATCCATTGTGAAAAGGAAGATACATTGTACTTCAAGAATAGCCGAGGCGGAGTTGAACTACCCTTCATTTTGTATTTCTACAAAATCAGGGGCTAAAACATATACAAGGACTGTTAATAATGTTGGAGAAGCTAACTCAACTTACACAGTTAAAAAGTGTTTGGACTCGACAATGTTGAGGTAACCATTACTCCAACTACCTTGAAGTTTTTAGCGCTGAGTCAGAAGTCATCATATAACGTAACTGTTAAGCCTTCAAAGCTTACATCACATTCCCAAGGATACATAACATGGTCTTCTGATAGGTACTCTGTTAGAAGTCCGATACAGGTATTCCTTCCATAATAATTAAAGATGGAAGTGGATTTGTGTAACTTATAAGAGATGACTTCTCCATCATTTAATAGACAAACCTGTATGTTCTCATTTAAATCTTTTGGAGAGAGGGGGGTTTGTTATAGAAAAAGAATGTCATCCTGAAAATAGGAAAATTAATGTCTTGAAAACAGGAAAATTATTATTCCCTGGAAAAGTAATCAGTTATTAAAGAATCATTGTTCTTATTTACTATTAACTCCATTCCTCAGTTTAGCAACTTGTTAATTAGCATTCATCTAAAAAAATAATTACTAGTGGATTATAATTTAGAAGAGAAGTGTTGATTCTGTCTTGAATTCTAGTGGACTCGAATTGCAACCCAATCCAAAATTGAAGAACTAGTAGAAGTTTGTGTTGCTTTAAGTTTGTGCTAAGTTTGCCCTTTGGCGCAAGGATTCCAGAAGCTTTCCCTAAGTTGGATTGATAGCACAAGGAAAGTACAACTAGTACTTCTGAAGGCCCGGCGAAGATTGCACGATAACACACGTAGTTCTAAAAGCCGTGCTAAGTTCGCGCGATCCGTGCGCGATGGCACGACTGAGATTCCGAATCCTGTTTTATTTTGCCAATTCTGGTGCCCATTGACACAGTAGGCTTGCGAAAATATTTGGGATACATAACCACTGTAATTGAGGATCTTTTGTATTATTTCTTCTTCACTATTTACTTTCTGTAAATGTGACAACAAACATTTCAACTGAAGATGTATTATTATTTAGAAAGGGAAGAGGGAAACTGAAAAGCCCAATTTACTGTGAACTCAAGAGAGAACAACTAACCTTTCAGAAAGTCACTCAACTTTATTTTGTGATACAAATGGACATTCAACTGATTGTAATTATCTCAAAAAGTCACTCAATGAATTCATGCGATATTTTTGGTAGAGAGATCGTAAGAGAAATTAACTACTCGGTGTTGTTGCTACCCCTGAACTATAGCAAGTTTCTATCTAAAATCTTCCAAAAGATATGGAGAATGGCATTTTCATTTTTTTTTTTTAATTTATTTCTTATTTTTTATCTTTTTTTTCTTCTTCTTCAAATCTCTACATCTTTTGTTAATAACAGTAAACAAGCTGAAACTCAAAACATTAAAATATTTTTTTTTTAAAAAAAACGAATTAAAGTTCACGACATAATTTTATTATAACGTTAAAATCAATTAAAATACTCCCTGATAAGAGTTTTTGAAATAATATCAGTAAAAGAAAAGGCTTTAACTCTCTTTGCAATAAGTAATTTTGTAGAGAAGAAATAATGCACACCATCAAGCTAACAGAGAGCAATTAGTTTTCACATCCATTAGATTTCCTTTCTTTGTAATAATTTCTATAGTATTCTTTTCATATGCCTGTTCAGTCAACTTATTAATTCTGGATTATGATTATAGTAATTCCTTTCCAAATCAAAGTTCTATTTGAATTTTATATCATTATGGTCAATCGGATCACATGTCACATATAAGGAAGAAAATTCAAACTGTTTATATACTATAGTAAGTTATAAGGTCATGTAATTAAATAGTGATCCAAATTTACATCCATTAAAAGGCCTATAGGGATATTTGGCAGCAAAATTATACTACTGACCAAAAGAAAATAATCCAATCCCATTACAAATAAGGAAGAAAATTTAAGAGTGTTTTGATACTATATATATACACATCTTGCTAACTGTGATAGTCACATAAAAAACATGGATCTGAAATTCATTTCAATCTTTCTTTGCATTGTCCTTGCCCTGTTTAACTCATCAAAAACGTTTGGTAACCATCTTACTGATCGAAGCGATCTTGATACTTACATAGTACAACTTGAGTTTCCTGATGATGTATTTTTCTCTGATTCAAATGATTTATACCTCTGGCATCAATCATTTTTGCCTACAACATCAGCAAGTTCTGATCATTCACCGCACATTATACATTCATATCGTCATGTGCTTAATGGATTTGCTGCCGTGTTGTCATCAGATGAAGTGAAAGAAATGGAAAAGAAAACAGGTTTTGTATCTGCGCGTCCCCAAATGGAACTGGAGTTGCATACCACACACACTCCAAGTTTCCTTGGGTTTCACCAGAATGTTGGCTTGTGGAATGCTTCAAATTCTGGTAAAGGTATTATTATTGGTTTACTAGATACTGGAATAAATCCACTACATCCTTCATTTAATGATAAGGGCATGCCGCCTCCCCCTGCCAAATGGAAAGGAAAATGTGAGTTCAATTTTACGGCTTGTAATAACAAGCTTATTGGCGCTAGAAATTTTGCCCAATCCCTACTTCACCTTTGGACAGAGATGGACACGGTACACATACTTCAAGCACAGCCGCTGGAAATTTTGTGGAAGGTGCCAATTTTCTTGGTAATGCTAACGGCACTGCTGTTGGCATTGCACCCCGTGCTCATGGGGCCATGTACAGAGTTTGTATTTCAAATTGTAAAGATGCTGATATCTTAGCTGGTTTCGATGCTGCCATTGAAGATGGTGTGGATGTGATCTCAATTTCCTTTGGAGCACTAGCTGCTGGACCTTTAGATAGTGATGTTATAGCAATTGGCTCTTACAGTGCGATTGCCAAGGGGATATTTGTAAGTTCCTCAGCAGGAAATCAAGGACCAAACAATTGTACTGTAATAAATGCAGCCCCGTGGATGCTCACTGTTGCTGCTAGCACAACAGATAGAAAGATAAGCGCAGAAGCCATTTTGGGTAACGGAGCAGTATATGAGGGCGAATCAGCCTTTCAACCAACAAACTTTTCACAAAATTTACTGCCACTCGTAAATGGTGATAACTGTAGATATCTGTCTACAATGGATGTTGATGTCAAGGGTAAAATAGTGTTGTGCAATACCGGATCTATCGTTACCACTATAGTTGAACTAGGAGAACGGGTGAGAGATGCCGGTGGTGCCGCGATGATCGTCATGAACATAAAACCAGAGGGCTATACAACATTTGCAGATGTTCACGTTCTTCCTGCAACACATGTTACTTATGGTGATGGACAAAAAATCTTAAAATATATGAACTCAACTTCAGCCCCCGTTGCAACAATATCATTCAAGGGAACGAGAATTGGAGACAAGCACGCGCCAACAATTGCTTCTTTCTCTGCTAGGGGACCATATATCACAAGTTCAGGCATACTAAAGCCTGACATTAGTGGCCCTGGAGTGAATATTCTTGCAGCATGGAAACCAGCCTCTGCAGGTGAGACAACAGCTGCTACATCGACATTCAATATCATTTCTGGCACATCGATGGCTTGCCCTCACCTAGCAGGAGTAGCAGCCTTGTTAAAGAATGAACATCCCCATTGGTCTCCAGCTGCAATTAAGTCTGCAACCATTACCACTGCTGACTTTATCAACCTTGGGAACAATCCAATTCAGGATGAAACGCTTAATCCTGCTTCTCCATTTTCAATGGGATCAGGGAACGTGAGCCCATCAAGGGCAAATGATCCAGGACTCATTTATGACATTCAGCCTGAAGATTACGTGTCCTACTTATGTGGCTTGAAATACACGGATCAACAAGTTAGTTACATTGTGAAGAGGAAGGTACATTGTACGTCTAGCACACCTGAATCACACTTGAATTATCCTTCATTTTCCGTTCCTGTGGAATCAGCTGCCCAAACTTTTACAAGAACTGTGACTAATGTCAGGGAAGCTAATTCAACATACGCAGTTAAAGTGTTTGGCCTCGACGGTATTGAGGTGACTGTTAATCCAACCACCTTGAAGTTCTCAGCGTTGAATCAGAAGGTGTCATATAATGTAACTGTTAAAGCTTCAGCTCTACCTGGACATTCCCATGGATACATAACATGGTCTTCTGATAGGTACTCTGTCAGAAGTCCGATACAAATATTCCCGGAAGTACATTGGAAAGAAAATGGCTTTCTGTTAACGCAGTAATTTTCTTTCTTTTTTAATCAAAATAAGTTGCAAGTATTAGGATGGTTTGAATTTTAAATTTCTACTAAGTTTCGTTTAGTTATTGAGTTTTATTTTTAGAAAAAAAATTGAGGGCGAAATGACCTGAGAGGTACTTTTACTTGGCTTGGATTGTTAGCTGGACTCTTCTACGCCATGAAGTTATAATCAAACATTAAACATTTGAACTCTTTGGAAATAAGAATTTTAAGCCTTTTTGTCGCTGCGTGTTACTTACTTGCCCGGACATGGATGCCACATCATATACAAACATTAGAAAAATTAATGCCACATCATTAATTAGCCACGTCATTTTTATATTCATCTACTAAAAGAATCATTTTATCCTTTATTTCCTTTATAAAATTTAAGTTTTATACAAAAAAAAATTACAAGTGGCTAAAGGAAAACTCCCTTTACAACAATAGTCACAAGTTTTATTAAGGTAAGGGAAACTTATGTCAAAAATCTCACATAGGCAACGAAAACTTTTTCACAAATTTGAGGAAGGCAAAAGAAAAATCAACCCATTTTTATGGCCATGACATTCAGCAAGAGGAATATGTGCCATACTTATTTGGCTTGATTTACACAAATCAACAAGTTAGATCCACTGTTAGAAGGAAGATACATTGTACTTCAAGAATAGCTCTGAGAATTGAGACGGAGTTGAACTACCCTTCATTTTCTATTCCTATGAAATCAGGGGGTAAAACATATACAAGCACTGTGACTAATGACGGAGGAGCTAATTCAAGTTACACAGTTAAAGTGTTTGGGCTCAGAGGTAACCATTCCCAAGATACATAACCCTTAAGCCTTCAAAGCTTACATCACATTCCAAAGGATACATAACATGGCCTTCTGATAGTTACTCCATTAGAAGTCCAATACAGGTATTCCTTCCATAACATTTAAAGATGGAAGTGGATTTGTGTAACTTATAAGAGATGACTTCTCCATCCATTTATAGATAAACCTATATGTTCTCATGTAAATCTTTTGGAAAGAGGGAAGGGTTTGTTATTAAAAAAAGAAAAAGAGTCGTGAAGAATTGTATTTTTTTTGGGTTATGGGACAGGTATAATATTATTTCAGATTGGATAAATCGTAGGGAAAAAAATTGCCAGGCAAGATGTATATGTTATGAGTATCTCTAAATAGCCATATGAACTTTCGTTTGCTTTGCTCTAATCCCATCACAAGCTCCTTGCTTTGTTCATAAGAAAATTCAGTTGATGTTCCAAAAGATAAAAAAGAGCTGACCTTGGAGGTTGTTTGTTTAGCCTATCCGAGCCTTCGTTTTCCTTAGTACTATGATGATCTAGTTTATAGTTGGGAGGATAGGTCTGATTGCCCATTGTTTTATGTTTTGCGAGGTCACTTGTTCTGTCATCGAGTCAATAAAAGCAGAATCACCTTCAATTAGTGGACTTGTAATATGGATATCACTGGATCTCTTACCCATATACTGATAATAAAAAGCACTAGGTGCTTGATATATTATCATTGAATGTTCCTTCAGCAGAAGACGGGGTAGCCTTTTAAGTAACTCTGCTTTGAGTGGAACGGCCAAAATCCCGCTCAGGATCGTGAATAACAAGTAAAAAAGAAAAAACTATTTTTTGGTTTACTGGATAAGTAAAAAAAAATGGACTTACTATTACTCCATTCGTTTACTTTTACTTGTCCGCAATCGAAAATCAAGAGAAAAATATTTTTCTTTCGATTTTACTCTTTACAGTAACTACTCTTTCCTAAATAATTTCCTGAGTTCATTGAAACTATACGTCAATCAATATGTGTATTATAGTAACATAAGCGCATCATACTATTTCTTGGGGTGGGGGGTGGGTGGGGGGGGAGGTTATTATATATATACAAGTAAAAATAAACAGAGAAATCATGTTGTTAATACATTTGTTGTTGATTCACACTGAATTTCTTACAAAGATAAATTTAACATAGAAACCAAACACCTCGCTATTAATGCAAAATTCAACACTGGGATATTTATTTTGTAGTAAATAATACAGGTAACAAAACGGCCTTAATTAACTTATATAACAAATATAAATCTTTATTTTTTCTTTCTCATGTTATAATAGGATCAATTAGCACCATAGAGATGATATCTTTCAATTTATTTTCGGGAAACCAATAGCTTTATATATGAACTCCGCCACCCTTGTAAGATTGATCACAGCCATAAGCAAAGCCCTTGGAATAACAACTGTGGATTTGAGGTATTCTTGATTTATATCCTTCCAACAATTCTCTATTACTTTCCTCATTTCCATCTGTGCTTCTTCCTTTGTAACACCAAATTCATTCAGGTAACATTCAATACCAGAAGCTGCATCTCCTCTTTCATGTTCTGTCTGCATCGATCCCATAATATATAAGCAAACAAAGTAAGAGGCGAAATTATGAGATCATATAACATCCAAACCAGGGCTGGAGTTAAAAGGTGGAATGAGGTCCATCACTAAGAAAACACACATATACATTTATGACTTATACATCTATCTATCCATCTCTCTCTCTCTTTCTCTCTCTGTACCCGGGACACCCTCCCCCCGGTCCCATACTCCGCCCGAGTCCGGGACACCCCCCTCCCTTGGTCCCAGGCTCCGGCCGAGCACTAGACGCCCCCTTCCCCCCCGATCCCAGGCTCCGCCCGAGCCCGGGACGCCCCGCTCCTTCCCCCACCCCGAGCCCGGGACGCCTCGCTCATTTCCACCTTCCGGCCCCAGACTCCGCCCGAGTCCGGGACGCCCCCTCGCCACCTCCCAGTCCCAGGACACCCCCCTCCCCACCCCCCGCTCCCAGGCTCCGCCCGAGCCTAGGATGTTGCCCCCCTCGTCCCCGGTCCCAGGACCCACCCGAGTCCAGGACACCCCCTCCCCACCCCCCGCTCCCAGGCTCCGCCCGAGCCCGGGATGCTCCCTCCCCACCCCTTGGTCCCAGGCTCCGCCTGAGCTCGGGATGCTCTCTCCCCACCCCTTGGTCCCAGGCACCGCCCGAGCTCAGGATACCCCCATCCCCCCCCACGATCCCAGGTTTTGCCCGAGCCAGGGATGCCCCCAGTCCCAGGCTGCGCCCGAGACTTGGGCGCCCCCTCCCCCCGGTCCCAGGCTCCGCCAGAGCCTTGGGCGCCCCCTCTCCCCGGTGCCAGGCTCCGGCCAAGCCCTGGACGACCCCTCACGCCTCCGGTCCCAGGCTCGACCCGAGCCCGGGACGCCCCCTCCCCACCCGCTCCGGCCGAGCCCTGGACGACCCCTCACCCCTCCGGTCCCAGGCTCCACCCGAGCCCGGGACGCCCCCTCCCCACCCCCTAGTCCAAGGCACCCGTCGGTCCCAGGCACCGCCCGAGCCCGGGATACCCCATCCCTCACTCGATCCCAGGTTTTGCCCGAGTCCGCCCGGGACCCCCTCCAGTCCGATCCCAAGCTCCGCCCGAGTCTGGGATGCCCTCTCTCCCCCGATCCCAGGCTCCGCCTGAGCATTGGGCGCCCTCTCCCCCCCGGTCCCAGGCTCCAGCCTGGCCCGGGACGCCCCTCCGGTCCCAAGGTGCGCCCTGGCCCAGGATGCCCCTCCGGTCCCAGGCTCCGCCCGAGCCCGGGACGTTCCGATCCAAGGCTGCGCCCTGGCCCGGGACGCCCCATTCCCCCCAGTCCCAGGCACCGCCCGAGCCCGGGACGCCCCCTCTCCCCCGATCCCAGGCGGGCTCCGGAGCCCGAGCCCCGAATGCCCTCCTCTTTCGGTCTCAGGCTCCTTCTGAGCCCGGGACGCCCACCCCTACCCTCACCCCCGGTCCCAGGTTTTGTTCGATCCTGGGAAGCCCTCCCCCTTCGGTTCCCAGGATCCGCCCCGGTCGCCCCTCGGTCCCAGGTTTCGCCTGAGCCCGGGACGCCCCCTCCCCCTGATCCCAGGCTTCGCCCGAGACCGGGAACCCCCCCGGTCCCAGGCTCCGCCCGAGCCCGGGACGCCCCCCTCCTCCTAATCTCAGGCTCCACCCGAGCCCGGGACCCCCTCCCCCCGCCCCGGTCCCAAGCTTCTCCCGAGCCCGGGACGCCCCCATTCCCTTCGATCCCATGCTCCGCCTGAGCCCGAGACGCCCCCCGATCCCCGGCTCCGCCCGAGAATGGACCCCCCTCCCCTGATCCCAGGCTTCGCCCGAGACCGGGAACCCCCCAGGTCCCAGGCTCCGCCCGAGCCCCCACCCTCACCCCCGGTCCTAGGTTTTGTTCGATCTCGGGATGCCCTCCCTCTTCGGCTCCCAGGCTCCGCCCCGATCCCCCGGGACGCCCCCTCTCCCTAATCTCAGGCTCCGCCCGGGACCCTCCTCCCCCCGCCCCGGTCCCAAGCTTCTCCCGATCCCCGGTCCCCAGCTCCGCCCGAGAACGAACCCCCCCTCAGGTTTTGTTCGATCCCGGGATGCCCTCCCTCTTCGGTTCCCAGGTTCCGCCCGAGCCCGGGACGCCCCCCTCCCCCTGATCCCAGGCTCCGCCCGAGCCCGGAACCCTCCTTCCCCCGCCTCGGTCCCAAGCTTCTCCCGATCCCCGGCTCCGCCCGAGAATGGACCCCCCTCCCCTGATCCCAGCCTCCGCCCGAGCTCTGGACGCCCCCCCTCCCCCTAATCTCAGGCTCCGCCCGAGCCCGGGACGCCCCCCTCCCGAGCCTGGGACCCTTCCTCCCCCGCCCTGATCCCAAGCTTCTCCCGAGCTCGGGACGCCCCCCTTTCTTTCGGTCCCAGGCTCCGCCTGAGCCTGGGACACCCCCCGATCCCTGGCTCCCCCCTCCCCCGCCCCGGTCCCAAGCTTCTCCCGAGCCCGGGATGCCCCCATTCCCTTCGGTCCCATGCTTCGCCTGAGCCCGGGAGGCCCCCGATCCCCGGCTCCGCCTGAGAACGGACCCCCCTCCCCTGATCCTAGGCTTCGCCCGAGATCGGGAACCCCCCAGGCTCCGCCCTCACCCCTACCCTTACCCCCGGTCCCAGGTTTTGTTCGATCCCGTGACGCCCTCCCTCTTCGGTTCCCAGGCTCCGCCCCGGTTGTCCCCCGGTCCCAGGTTTCGCCCGAGCCCGGGACGCCCCCCTCCCCCTGATCCCAGGCTTCACCCGAGATCGGGAACCCCCCGGTCCCAGGCTCTGTCCGAGCCCGGGACCCTCTCCCTCCGCCTCGGTCCTAAGCTTCTCCCGATCCCCGGCTCTGCCCGAGAACGGACCCCTCCTCCCCTGATCCCAGGCTTCGCCCGAGATCGGGAACCCCCCCTCCCCCTAATCTCAGGCTCCGCCCGAGCCCGGGACGCCCCCCCTCCCCCTAATCTCAGGCTCCACCCAAGCCCGGGACACCCCCCCTCCCCCTAATCTCAGGCTCCGCCCGAGCCCAGGATGCCCCACCTTCCCCTAATCTCAGGCTCCGCCCGAGCCCGGGACGCCCCCCTCCTCCTAATCTCAGGCTCCGCCCGAGCCCGGGACGCCCCCTTCCCTTCGGTCCTAGGTTCCGCCTGAGCCTGGGACACCCCCCGATCCCCGGCTCCGCCCGAGAACGGACCCCTCCCCCCCGATCCTACTAACCTAATTGTACAAACCACTAAGTTTTCTTTTATAGTGGCAAGGCGTGAATAACAGATTTCAGATTCTAAACTGCCAAGACCCTATAATATTTGGCCTAAGAGGCACCCCTCGCAAAACGCTATCGGAGAGGCACACTTGAAAGTAGACTTGTAAATCATTAGAGACCGCTTGCAATGCAAGATAGTGGTGATTAGGTAACCAACCACTGACAATGTCGAAACACAAACCATAGCAAAAACGACATTGTAAATTAATCAAATGGGCGGAGAATTTCTAGATGTAGGAAGTAGCTACGACTGTTATACGCCAACAAAAAAAATAAAGCAGAAAACAGTGATGGATGCTTTACCTCTAAACTATCCATTGCCTTGTTTCCCAAACCTTCCATGCGTCCATCATCACGTTTTCCTGTGATAGTGATGGATTAAAACCAATGGCGACCACAAAATTAGATTATCTCGATTTGCAGTTGCTTCACGAGTAGATAACATCTAATATGACTTTGAGTGATCAGGAGGTGTCAAATAGTTCCATCCCATCAGAACACATAATGCTTTGTGAAAGGCCAAATGTTCCACAAGTGAATCAACACTATCTAGGTTGTAGGCGTGCATAATAAGAGGGTGCATATCAGGACAATCTTTTGAAGGTCTGTGTCGTTTTCATGTCAAAGTTACGTAGTACTTCAGAGTTATTCCTCAAAAATTCCAAGTTAAGATAAATTTAAGTGTAAACAAAAGCAAAGCATTGAACATTAAAAGTGAAGTAGGGCAGTATTATTTGAAGGCATTGAACATTAAAAGAGAAGTAGGGCAGTATTATTTGAAGGCATGAAACTCACAAGGTGCAATGGTGCAATTTTGCAAATCACAACTAAAATTCACCAAAACATGAGATGTAAATTACCATCAACCAACAAATTGTCTTTACACCTACTTCGGAAGGAAAGAAATCTTTTTAAAGGTTGCAAAGGAAGCCAAACAAGTTGGTCTTAGTTGAATGGAACATTGAATACATTAACACCTTGAGCTTTTCTCCACGGTGCAGTAGGATAAAAGAATATGTAATACAAACTGCCATCATAACTATTGCAAACTTACCATGAACTACATCACAACAATCAAATGACTAACAAGTAGAAAGTAAAGCATAGAGCGGTATACGGACTAACTACTTCCTATGTCCCCTATCAAGATGGGGAGAAAACCGCAGCTGAAAAAATTAAACAGGACAATGACTATTTAGTTTTCTTCCTTCGCTAATTTTCTACAAGCAACCTTTCTCATACTATATTTTCCCCGCTACAAGGTTAAGTTGTATTTAACTATCTAACAGATTTTTTTTGCTTTCAAAATAACTAGCGTTAATTTCCTTCAGGTGGATCACCAAATGGCAAAAGCAGCAATATTGCACTTCAATAACCACAACCAACACAATGGAAAAGGTAAGCAATTCCACAATAAGAATTCATAAACAAGAGATCCCATATGTGGTTGCACGCATTGACCTGTGGAAATTCAAAAAGGGAGGCCACGCTAAAAAGTGGTAAATGTACTACAAACTGCTCCAATTAGCCACACAATCAACTACCATTTTCATCTGTCATGGAAGAAAACTGGTTCTCTCAGCTTTATCCCAAGAAAGAGAGAGAGAGAGAGAGAGAGAACTGGTTCTACCAGTTCAGCCACATAGTGATTATACAACATTGTGAAAGTAGAAGCTACTACTCCCACCAACAAGAACATTTTTTGTTCAAAATTGGAATTCTTGACAAAGTTCAGAACAAGGTACTGAGAAAAAAGCTTTCCTGTGGACTAGAGATCCATGAAAGAAAAATATTCAAATGACAAACACATTGGTGGGATTCTACCAAGGTTGAATACTTTCAACTCGGTTAGTCGATACTTGCATCACATCCATTATAAAGAAAACAACGACTAAATCTCCATATATTAAATAGTCAAATAGTGATCGTCAATCTACATATCTAAAACATGAAGTGAGAAAGAAAAACTTAAGTCAATTACAGTTGTATTATTGTGTATAAAGGACCACTAGTCAAGCATTTAAGCAGGTAAGGTTGTAGAATCTTTAGTTCATGTTCAACCTTCGGAAACTCAAAAGGCAACTCAATTCATCAAAAATTAATGTGATAAAGCATCTAACTCATGGATAGAATAAAGTTCTTCCAAGAAAATCTTTAAGAGTTTGATGGTGATCGTCACAGAGGACAAGCAATCTAGAGTTAGCTCAGGTAACTAATCAATGAAGAGTAACTTCCAAGGCCTAAAATTGCCTTGCCACAACAGAGGACAATCAATCTAGAGTTAGCTCAGGTAACCAATCAATGAAGAGTAACTTCCAAGGCCTAAAATTGCCTTGCCACAAAGAAGAAAGAATCAACACAATAAGTTCTGTATAGATAAAAGCTAATCACAAGAAACTAATTAATTACACTACACAGCACTAAGCTACAACTGTCTATCAAATGTGCATGAATGAGGAGATGGGTTCATGTTCATCTCATGGACAAACAGGACAAATTAGATTTGCCAAGAGAATTGAAGAGATCAGAACATATACTACAACAGTCAAAACAGAAGCAAAGTACAGTAAGAAGCTAGAAGAAATGGAAGCAAAAGAGAAGCAAAGTACAGTAAGCGAATAGAAGAAATGGAAGCAAAAAGAGAAACAAAATACAGCAGGTGAATAGAGGTGGAAAATAAATTATAATGATCAGGCACGGAAGTACAGACGAGTATTAAGCCATGATACTAGGTGCATAACTGACTGGTTTGGTGATTGGTCAAGAATTTTCGGGGGGTTTCAGAACTGTGGTGCTCAAGCTTGAGCACCTCAATTTTGTATCTGGCTACCTCCCGCCAGCACAAGTGTCGGGTAACTTTGTCCACAAGGTCTTAAGAACAATAGAAAGAAATCACCGACCAAATGCCCATGTTGGGATTTGAACTATGGTCCCCACCATAATCATCCCAACTCAAGATATCAGTTTTTTAATGCATACAGGTGCCTTTAGGGCACTCTTCCTTCCTCAATAAAATATTCCTATACAGCCAAAATATCAAAAAGAACTCAAAAGAAGCAACAAAAAAAGTAAGTAATGTAGGCAACACATTGCCTGGGTTATTAAGACAAACTTTACTTGCTCAAGTAAAAAGGTAGGCAAAGTCATATGTTATAATAGATTAAAAAGAAATTCACATCTCATGCAATTGACATTTGATGCGGGGCCAATAATTGTGCGCATAAAAAAATCCCTTCAAGTTAGAAAAACAATTTTTTAATAGTGGCCACAAGCAATAAAAAAGTTTTACCCTATTATAGACTATCTTGGTTCTAGACAAGTCCAATTAAGTTAGTAGGAAACTTTGTGCATTCCAATCCTTACATCCAAACAAGAGAAGGCATGGTTGCATAATGAACAATGCAAAAGCTGCACCAAACCCAAAGTACCTCCAAACTAGAGAATAATTGTATCCTCATTGAAACGGACAAGGGAGGAGTCCTAGTGATCATATAACAAACTGACAGATCTTTTCCTATATTCTACTCTTCTTATTTTCATCTCTTAAGATTACTAAATAATATAAGGAGATAATTTCTCCCTTGGGTTGCCGTGCATCCAAATCACATGCTTCTCTAAATATTGCTTCATCCATCAGAAGGAATAACCCCTAATTGTGCTTCACCGGGATGGAGCAATCACTTTTCAATAACATAGGTCACCATGGGGAAAACTTTCCATAGAACTAGATCCACTATCATTAGCTTGGGAATTAGATAAGATAAGTAATAAAAGTAGCTTATCTAGCAAACTTTATGGCTTCAAGAGTGCCATCTCAAAAACAAGAGACAATGATTCATAGCGATACCTAAACAAATGAATAATGGACCAGCAACATGTCAACCCAAAACTAATTGAGAATATACTGGATGTAAAACAAATGACATTTTAAAACATAACCTACCACCACTTATCTATTTTCACTGATATTGCCATAACGCCTTCAAAGAGATGAAGATTGAAGAGAGAAAGAGTGGGCGCATGTGAGACAGAGAGTTCTAACACATTTCCCAACATTAACGGCAAATACAAAACTAAATTCAAACAGCCCATTAACATCTTTTTCTAAAGTAAAAGAAGAACAGAAAACAAGCCATCCAATCTCTGCCCCAAGGGAAGTTTTGAGCAGATCTCAAAGTGCGGCAGGTAACGAGTTACACGACAAAACTTAATTTAGAATGCAAAGCAGAGCCGTTCTTTTTCTAAATGAAGCTACCTAGTTATTTGCTGACAAGTCAAGGCACAAGCTCAACCATTATTTGCCATATGTTTCCAAAATTAAACATGATCATGTCAACACCTTAGCTCAGCATCTCTAACAACTAAAGTTAGTTATATCAGTGCTCCACAAGAATCAAACACTTTCTCCAATAACTTAGAGCTAGCTAGTTCATTATCTACCTACCGAACACCACAGGCCCATAACCCCCCCTTATCTACAATCTATGATGCACGGACTCTTCAAAAATGTCGACGGATGCATGTCGAATACTCCAAAAGTAATCATAGGATTTAGTAAAATACATAAACTTGTACAATGATGGAAGATGAAAACAATAAATAAATGAGGCCTTAACAAATACGCATAACTAACAGGATGGGTCTCTATACAATGCTTCATTTTACTAACATTTTCAGAACAACATACTCTGAATTCTGAGAAAAATACATATTTTGCTGGTACTACTAATATTGTTACAAGTCCTCTTTCAATTCAAAATAAAAATAAGATATTCAAAGCAACAATTTCATGTACAGTCAACATCCTTTCACTCCCTCTGAGTTATGTCACCTACACTACCAACTACCCCCACCCCTATTAGTTATGTGAGTCCTCTTTTGGGTTATTTTTCCACTTAAAAATTATTATTGTTGTGCATATTGTACATTATGATCCTTCATAATAAACAGTCAACGACTTCAATTTTCATTTCCTTAATATAACGGATTTCTACCTCGACACATGCAATAGGTCCTATGAACTAAACATGAGAATTAGATAATTACTTATTACACAATGTGTAGTACAACATCCCTAAACCCTATATTGTGACGGCAATGGCAATGTTGAATGTGGAAATTCAAAAACAAAAGGAAACCCAAAAAACATAGAGCCTGTATTAACAATCAAACTGCCAGATTCATAACAAACAGCCAAGCTTTAAATATATTATTATTGTGAAAATATCATTTGGTAAACTCACCCATCTCCAAATAAATGCCGCTGAGGCAATGCACTCCAAACATATACCTGGAAATTGTGGCAAATGATTTCAAGAAGACAAGAACCTCACTATTCCATAAAACCAACAACATCTCGACATAAACTTGTAGAATCTGTGAAGCAGCCTCAGAATAAGTCAATAAAAGCACCAAGAAAATACCCTTTTCGTAGTTAATCCCTAACAATGGTTCCCCAAATGAATCGATCGACCCGACAAACATAAGAAACAAAGCCCCAAATGAGCATAGAAACAATAGAAAATCAAAGAAATGCCTAGAAAATAGGGGGGACTCGAAATTGCAGAATCCCAAACAATGGTTCCACAAACACACAAAAAATAAAAACCCCAAGTCCGAAATGGGCATAAAAACAACAGAAAACTGAAGGAAAACGATGGGGGTACCTCAAAAAATTCGAAATTGTAGGGAAAGCACCAAACACAACGTTAAATTAAAAACAAATGTAGTTGCATAAAAGCTAAAGAAACAAGAAGTAATAACAAACGGGTACCTGAAAGAAAATTGGAAATGGCAGAGGATTAGCTATGTTGAAGGAGAGATTAAAGAGGAAAGAGAAGCGAAGTAGTAGTGATAAATTGAATTACAACGGCTAAATTGATATGTTCCCTCCCTATTCATATTTGCTTGTTACAAAGGCCCCGTTTGGCTATATAATGTATTAATTTTTATTTTAGAATTCTTCTTTGATTATAAATAAATCAAATAAAATTTAGAGTTGTATTTGGAAATTTACAAAACACCAAAGAAGCTGTTTTCACTTTATTTGCTTTCAATTTTTTCATTTTCTAATTATTTTTTAAAAGAAATTTTATTTTTTTTTCCATAAAATTCATTAAAAAATTAATTTATTTTCACTTTTTCTTATTTTCAAAAAATATATATTTAAATTCTAATTATTAACTCTAAAATATCATAGTCAAACACAAATTCAACTCTATTTTCAACGTAAAAAATATCAAGTAAAGTGAATATGTTTTTTATCTTCATATCCAAAAGCCTACTAAAAATAGATGTTTAATAATATTTATTGAATACTCAATGAATAATTTATTTATTTGTGTTTATTTTAATCTTGGTATTAAACATTACTCGCATTTATTATTTAATGAATTTTCAAAGCATTAAATTTATTACTCATTTTTTATTTGTACTTATTTTTAAAATAAATTTTTATTTTAACTTGTCACTTTTTACATAATCAAGAAAAAATAGTAATTATTTTTTCATGATTTACCTTTGAAATTAATTACTTATTTATTAAATTATTTTTTCGATAATACTAAATATCAAGTAATAGAGGTGGTGTTACAAAATAGATATGCCAATTATTTTATTTTAACAGCGTGTCAAGTTAAAATGAATGAAAGGAGTAAATTCAAGGTGATATAGCAAAACTACATCTATTATTTACTATTTCTTGAAATGAGTGTTATGTCAAAATTTGGCAAGTAAAAATGGACAATGAGAAAACATATGCATCTCATATTTCTTATTAACATTATTAAAAAAATTATTATTTTAAATTACTTATCAATTTATAAATTTAGAATAATATTAATTTAAATTTTTTCATTTTGCTCCTAAATTAGCTTTTTTAAAAGTATAAAACATTATAAAGTTTCTCTATTATTAGTTTGATATGGATTGATAATAGACAAATATATAGAGTAATTTAAAAGAGAAAGTGAATAAACTAGTAAAATTATTTCTCTTATTTATAATTTGAAAAAGAGACAAAAATACCCCTAAACTATTCAAAATGGATCAAAAATATCATTCACTTATTTTTTGATTCAAAAATACCATTCTATTTGTTTTTTTTTTGCTCAAAAATACTACTCCATTAATTTTTTGGCTTAAAAATACCCTTCTCTCTAACGGAATACCACCAAACACGCCACGTGAATAAAAAATATCACTTGACCAGTCAACGTCAATATACACAAATAAGAAATCACTCCATTTAATCCATCTAACTATCAACCCATTTTTTTATTTAAAAGACCCAATCCCACCCATATTAAAAAAAAACCGACCCAAGAGGAAAAAAAATAAAGAATTTGATTGCTTATTTTTCATGTGATGGGTTTGGATAGTTTGAATTGATCAAGGCGAAAGATAAGAAAATAATTAGGTCCTTAAATTGTTGATCTGAAAGAATCAAATTTGAATCGGGTCGACCCTGAATAATTGGATCCTCAAATAGTTGACCCGATTTTCAAGAGATCGGATTGCTACTGGATGTCCTATTTGAATTTGTCTAGTGAGGAACCTGATTGTAGTGAGAGGAATGGTAATTCAAAGACAAAATTGAAATTTGGAGAGTGAAAGTTTAGTGGCAATGTAGGACACTCACAAGTTGCTGAGATTAAGAATTGCTCGAGTTAGTCTCGTAACTTTAAAAATGTAAAATAATGAAATATAAGCCGGTGAAAGAGATGATATCAGGAAAAAAATTGAAGAATTAAATTTTGCCTCTTGGTTCGGTTTTTTTGAAGATAGATCGGATTGAATTTTTAAATAGAAAAAAATGAGTTGATTGTTAGGTGGATTAAATGGAGTGATTTTTCACATGTATGCTGATATGGACTGATTAAGTATTTTTTTTATCTATGTGGTGTGCTTGGTGGCATTCTGTTAGAGAGAAGGGTATTTTTGAGCTAAAAAAATAATAGAGGGGTATTTTTTAGTCAAAAAATTAACCGAGGGATATTTTTGAGCCAAAATAAATAAATAAATAAAAAGATATTTTTGAGCCAAAAAACAAACAAAGGGTATTTTTGATCCATTTCAAATAGCTCAGGGGTATTTTCGAGCCTTTTATGTTTATAATTTATCAAGGGCGTGTACAAAGTGAACAAGTAAATATAAGATGAAATATTTTATAAAGTACTAAAGCTCTCATTTTTCCTGATTTTTATTGGCGATCAATACCCCTTTTTTAGCCCGATTAATTGAGCTTTGCATAGTATTTTCTTTTTAATCATCGAATATTGATAGAAAAATAATCAGAACAAAGAGAAAGACGAGGAGGGAACCTGCGACAAGGATTCCAAACCTAAGACTTAAAGCTCATACAAGCACAGTCAGAAGAAAAAGCCTTCGGGCAACTAAATAAAAATCATAGGAGAAAGATACACCTATTAGTGTTTTAACTGCAGTCAGAAGACGTGAAGTTAAAGTGGGGTTTAGCTCACATCTTATAATCGTCCTTATGAAATGTGAGAAATTCTACTTTTAAGAGTAAAACTCTCCCTCTAAAGCTCTAGCTAAAAACCTTTAATCAAAAAGTCTTAATTTTAGCGACAATAAATTTAATATTAAAAATTTTTACAAAGTAAACTTGAATATACCAAAGAAACAAGAATGAAGCCTTTAAACCTAAATCTTATTAGTTCTCATTTTTTCAATTATATTTTGAAAGGATCACATTTGTCCCACTCCAATTTTTTTCCTTTTAAATTTCGTCCCTCAATAAAGGAACGAAAAGGTATATCGAACATGTTATTAACTACAAAACTTTAATATGCCAACACATGCTCCAGAAGTACATGTTAGGCCTTATACAATATAAAAAACAAAATTCAGAAAAAAATCCATGCAATATTAACTACAAAACTTTAATATGCCAATTACCACAAAGCTTAAATGGACCTCAGCTTCCTTGCCCACACAAAGTTTGCCAATCAGTCAATTTGAACAGATTAAAAATTATACACCAAGCAAGAGAAATCTTTAGTTCTACACCACCCCTAGAGGATACAGACAATTTAAGTGCACTATAGTTTGTAGGAATCGTGTAATGAACTATTGTGTAAATGATACAATTTCATATTCCCTTTGTGATTAATAAGTCTAGTCCATACAACAATATGTCTAGTCTAATTTTACAGAGTTACTTGAATGCTACTGCAGGTACATGAAAAGAAATAATCAAACATAGATTCACAAAGTGAAACCGAAAGAGGATAGAAAGTACATAAACAAAATACTCCACACACACAATAAACACACAAAGCACACACCACAAACATTCACACCCTTAATTTCGTAAATTTTAAGATTTTTATCAATTTATTATTATTTTAATATTTTCGCACAGTCATTTACACACGTACACAACATAGCACTATAATTTTTTACCGCACAATTTTAATTATTTATAGCATAATATATATTTTTTTCAAAATAATTATATTTTTTATTTGTTGTTTATATTTTTCTGTAATTATATCGGCATTCATTATTTTATATGTTATTTAATATGACCTGCAAAAGCTGAGTCGAATCAGTTATTTCAATACACAGTATAATAATAATTCGGTGTCTTGTCACATTAACACAAATAATATTAATTTAATTTTCTTTTCCTATTGCCTCCACTTTTTTTTATTTTCCCACATCTACTTTCCTAAATCTAAGGGATATGCTTGAAAAATGTAGATTTGATGAATTACTTTTTCCTTTTAAATACTCTAACACACATTCACAATACACACATAAAAACATAGATTTTTACTCCCACGTATTTTCTTCCATTTTTCTCTCTCTAAAACCTACACAAACAACCACAACAACAAAATACTCCATCTCAAGTGAAACTTTTTTTCTTTTTGTCTCATCGTTAATTTTTTGGGTTTATTTTGATTGGAATAAATTTTAAGCATTATCATGTTCATTGTCGTCTTCACTGTTAATTTGGGTTATTTATTATTTTCCCTATCTATAATTGATTTATGTTTATTTTTTTTAATAAAGTATCTGCTTCTCCAGTAAATCACACTATAGTGTTATTTGATCTTGGCTTTGTTCCTTTTATTTTTTATTTTTTTTTTCTTCTTTTTTCGAAGTTCCTTTTCACTAATTTTTGTATTGTTTTAACTTTTTCCTAGACACATATTGATTATTTGTGTTTGAATTTTCTTATAGTTGTTTGTTCTTACTTTAATATTAATTTTGTTTTTAATTCTTGAATGATATGAAAATATGTGAAGTTACTTTATTTTCTTATTATTGTTATTATTATTTGTTCATCTCTTTTCTTATGTCAATTAGCATGAAGTGAGATATTGGTATAGGTTTAATATGTTCTTTGTAATAATATTGTTTATATGGCCAATGAAACTATCTCTCCATCTAGATATTTGAGGCCACCCCATTATAAAAGACGGATTTTATTTTATCAAAGTTATTATTTTATATTAAGGGCCGACACTTGGCCGATGAAGAAATTTTTTCGTCGATTTTCGAGGTCTCCACAAATAAAAAGACGGATATTACGTATATACATACGTGATAAAATAAATAAATTTGGGCGATTACGAAATTCTTATAACAACGCAAAAAGATTTTATTATTTGTATCTTGAAAAGACGATTTAGGACGGCCAATTAATTGAGCAACCACTTCTTATCCATGACATAGCTAAAATTTAATCGGAGCCCACGTTTTTAAACAAAAAATATATTTTTAAATACATATATACACACAGACGTTCTCAATTTATTTTGATAGTTGTTTATTTGTTACTAATATTTTACTACAAGTGTTTATACAAGTTATTGGAAATATTTATCGGAAATGGCATGCAAAGAAAATTTTAATTTTTATGTTTGTATGTTATATTCTTACACTTGTACAAATAGCGATTATAGTGAAAATATTATTTTTTGGGGCATTGGGCGGGGATATTTTTAGTTACATAGTATTCATCACGCGTTTAGGCAAATTTAGGCCGTCAATATTTATATTAAATTTATTTAGATATTTATATTAAATTTATTTAGATATTTAATTAAATAATTCACACTTTTTACACTTAAAATATTACGTACTCTTTTCTTTAAAACAAGTTTTCTTTATTCGATTTAGTCTATTCTTTACATACATACACTAATATACTTTTGTTTATATATTTTACGACAACATACCTATCATATTATTTAATGCATATATTTTTAAGTATAAACATTGATTTTTTCTTTATCTTTTAATAAACCTAAGTCTGGCTGGGAACCACACTTGTGGATTCTGAAGGGTGACTAACCCCTTCCCTTCGGAATAATTTGAATCCTTACCTAGGATCTAAACTGGTTTCATAGATTAAAATAAAGTCATACTTATTAAATAAATAAATAGGTTTCCTATTTTACCTTACAAAATTAGGTGGCGACTCTGTATAAAATTAATTCTTTTAGAGTCTATAATGTCGTGCTCGTTTTGACCTTAGGTAAAAATCGAGTATGACACTAGAAACTTGAAAATTTTTCTAAGTGTTGAAATGACTTAGCCTTATTTTAAGCTCTTAAACTTTAATGATATCAAGATCGATCGTTTTGACCTCGAGACATGGATTTTTAAGTTGATTTATGTTCAGGAGTGTAAAGGGGTTGTCCCGGAAAAGTTTTGGATTTTTCAGACAAAGTTTGGGGTGCGTTTGCGTGAGCAAGACAGTGGCTCAACGCGATATCACCGCGCCGAGTTGGTAATCACGTTGGCCAAACCAGTGGCTCGACACTATCTCGACGCATTGCATCGGGTAATGCGTCGGGTGACCAATTCGTATTTTTCTTTTAAAATTCGGGTCAGGAGGGGTATTTTAGTCTATTTCCCTCATCTTAACTCAGTCATAACACGAAATTAAAAGCGTGGTTAGGGCTAAATACATTAGAAACTACTCATATCTTCTCAAAATCAAAACCCTAATCCTTTCCCCAAAGATCAAGAGTTCATCCTTAAGATCAAGAATTTCAAGAACTTAATCAAGATTCGGGTTCCACTCTCCATACTAAGCAAACTGAGGTACATGGGGTTATCCTAATCTCATGGGCATGATTTTACTATGAATTTAAATAAGTTTTTAATAGTTACTTAAATATGTATACGATTATAAGTGTGGGTTTGGTGTTTAACAAAAATCATGCATTGTGATAGGGTTTTGAGAAAAATATTGAAAGATCATAGGGTTGCTTTTCTTAGAAATCTTGATTGTTGAATTTGTGGACATGTGCTTTGGATTTTAAAAGGTGTTATGAATCTTTTAATCCCCATGTTGATGTTTATGTACCCCATATGATACTAATGTGGCCAATGTTAAACTATTGAGAGCATTAGTTTTAGTAGCCGTTTGGCCATAAAAATTACTTTTTTTTCGGAATTGGAGTTGGAGTTGGAGTTGTGTTTGGCCATGTCTTTTTAAAATTTTTTTTTAGACTTTTGAAAAATCTTTTTTAAATATGATTTTATGCCCTCAACTTTTAAAAATTATCAAAATCACTCAACTACTAATTTACCTACTAACATACAACCAAATGTTGAGAAAATAATTTATATATGTCTTCAATTGATAAAATAATTAACAACAAACTAATTATTATGATTGTTATTCTTCTATAATTTGAATAAAAATATCACAAGCACGAGCTAAATAAGTTTATCTAACCATAGTCGATTGAATAGATAAAAAATATATTTTGATAAATATGATTGATAGATATAAATATATTTTATATATTCTTAAATTTGTTGATGAAAATTCTTAATTATTTTCACTTGAATTAATTATTTTATTGAATTTGGTCTTTTTTTTAAAAAATTATGGAATATAGTTAATAAGAGGGGTTTGTGTAAAAAATTAAAGATTGGGGTTATATGTAATAATAATGAAAGTTGAAATTGGAGTGGAAAAAAGGAAAAACAACAAAAAGTTGTTTTCCACTTTCGGAATTTAATTCCGGAATTGTTTTCTAAATTTTCATGGCCAAACATCATAATTTCCAACTCCGAAAAAAAAATTCGGAAAAAAGAGAAAAATATCCATGGCCAAACGGGCCCTTAAAAACCCCCTTTTATCATAAAAATTGTGCTTACCTAATGTTGTGCTACTTTATAAATGATGAAAATTTCTTGACTATTAAAGTGTTGGGAATCAATATGCATGTGTTGAATGAAAGAAAATCTTACTAGTGTTCATGTAAATAATTTGCATAAGAAGTGCTGAGAATCGATGTGATACAAATGACTTACAAGTCGGGGTATGGCGATACTCCGTTGAGGATTTGTCCTCGAATGAAAAAGAAAAGAATGTTGTGTGTAAGATGCATGTTTTATTATAATAAACTTAAAATTGGACCAATGTGGGTTAGATGGTTACCCGAAGAAAGCACGAGTAAGAAGACTCTATGCTAAAAATCGTGATTTGCCGACACGGGACCTTGGTACCCTTCTATGTGATCTTGTGTACCTAGTATTATGTCGTCCCAATTCAGGACTATGGTTAGGAGCCCTGCTTTGCGATCTTGATCCCAACCATGACATATTGACTTGATTGGGGCTTGTGGCACCCTTCTTTGTGATCTTGCATGCCCTCCCCTCACCAGTACTCCAATCTTGGTGGCAAACCGAGATCTGCAGTCGGTGAAAGAGTGAACTTGTAAGGCGTACCATCTAGCTCAATAGTGTTGAAGTAAATTAAATCACGTAGAACAGAAATATTGTTGAAACTCATCAGACTATGCCCATGAATTTCCTAATGATTTTTGCGATAACATGTTTTATAAAAGCTCTCACCTATATTGTATAAAATTTGTATTTTATTTTTTGGATTACTCTGTGTACCAGTACATTTGTATTGACCCCTTATATCAGGGTCTGAGGCTCAGTCTAGGGCCCCCGCTAAGTCATAGATTTGTCAGATAGAAGTGTGCAGTTGGTGAGTCTTCCTTACTTTGGAAGACTATTTTTTTTAACATTATTATTTCTTTGTGGTATTGGTCCGACTTGGGGCCTTGTCCCAATTTTAAGTAAGATGTTGGCTTTGATGTATTAGAGATTTCGCAGACTAATGTTAGATACTGTTGAAGGTTTATGAAATTTCATTTTGGATTATTTAGTTGAATTATAATATTGACCATGTTTCTGTATGTTGAAACTTTTGCATCTCTTTATACTGTTTGAATGATGTGCATGATTGCCAGAAAGGAAAAGGGGGCTCGGGCCATTATGGTTCGGGTTGCCCATCATAGCCATGGCCTAGTTTGGGTCATGACAAGCTTGGTATCAGAGCACGATTCATGGTCCCAAGATATCTGCGAAATCGCATCGGGTAGAGTCCTGTTTATGGGTGTATATCGCGCCACACTTATAAGGAGAAGGCTACGAGGCATTTAGGAATGTCTCCTTTCTTTGTGATTTAGTTTGTGTTGTAGAGTCTGAATGTCCTCTAATCAATGGTCTCTTGTATTTCAGAAAACCTATCATGCCTTCCCATCTCTCCAATGAACATAATGCCCAAGCTGAGGATGTCCGCCCTACCCATGGGATGAGGACACGAAATAGGGCTCACACTCCTAAATTTGTTGCTGCTCTGGGAGTCCCTCCTATTCAGACTAGCCACCCATGGCACCTAGGACTCCCCGGTCTAGAACTAACCATACCCAACCTCCCCAGAGAGAGATATCAAATGTTGAGTTCTGACAGTCGATGCATATGATTGCACAGTTGGTGGCTTTCCAGGCCCGACAGTCGGAGGATATTGGTTCTGCGTCTGGTGCATCCAAGACCACGTGGGTGGGCCAATTCATGATACTGAACTCGCCTAAGTTTACGGGTATAACGGTTGAGAAGGACTCACAAGAGTTTGTGGATGAGATAGTGATTTTTTTTTGGGTTATGCATGTGAATGAAGTGAAAGAGGTCGAATTAGCGGCTTATCAACTAAAGGAGGTGGCAAATCAGTGGTACAACGAATGGGAAGATTCGAGGGGAGATAATACTGAGCCTTCTGTATGGGGCAAATTTGTGGAAGCTTTCCTGGATCGATTCTTTCCCCAAGAGTTGAGGGAGTCCAAGGATGAAGAATTCATGAACTTAAAATAGGGGAAGATGAGCGTCAAGGAGTACACCCTGAAATTCAATCAGTTATCCTGTTATGATCTGGAATTAGCGGGAGACATGAGGGCCCGTATGAGGAAGTTTGCATCCGGTCTTTTGGATGACTTGGTGTTGGAATGCAAAGGAGCAATGCTGAACAGAGCTATGGACTTCTCTAGGCTATCCGTGCATATGAAACAAATTGAAGAGTAGAAAAAGAGACTGGCTAAGGCAAGAGTGAAAGACAGGTAGGACAAGAGGGCCAGATCTACAGATCAACACTACAGTCAGCGTCAGGATGGAAATTGGGGTAACAGTGGTTGAAGAAAAAGACTTGGGGTAATGCACAGCCTTCGGCCAGCGCCTCAGTACCCAGACCTCCACGTGACCAGCGACCCTTTAATCGTCAGGCTAATAGTGGTTGGAGGATGCAGGACACCCATTCCCAGGGGAGCGTGACACAACCCGCTAAGTTATTTCCCCGTTGTAGTATATGTGGGAAAAACCACCCAGGAAAATGTTACTTCGAGAGGAGGAATTATTACTCCTGCGATCAAATAGGCCATATTCAGAGAGATTGCCCTTCATCCGGAGGTAATGCAGGGGGGGCTAAGTCCTAAGCCAACTCCACAACTCCTCCTCCCAAGGGTGATACTTTAACTACTGGGAGTGGTCGTAACCAATTGTATGCTTTATCCAACCGCCAGGATGTAGAGGCTTCACCAGATATTATCATAGGTATGTTGCAAATATTTCCCCGTAATGTATATGTGTTACTTGTCCCAGGGTCTACTTTGTCTTATGTGACCCCATATGTGGCAGTCAATTTTGGTTTTGAGCCCGAGAATATTTTAGAACCCTTTTCTGATTCTACTCCTGTTGGGGACTCTGTTGTGGCTAGAAGGGTGTACAAAAATTGCGTTGTGTCTGTAAGTAATCATGATACTATGGTGGATCTGGTAGAGCTTGATATGATTGACTTTGATGCCATTTTGGGAATAGATTGGTTCTATTCGTGCTATGCCACAGTAGACTATAGAACTCAAAAAGTTACCTTCTCTTTTCTGAATGAGCCAGTGATAGAGTGGGAGGGGTATTCCTTAGCACCCAAAGGGAAATTCATATCTTATCTCAGAGCCCGCAAACTTATATCTAAGGGCTGTTTGTACCATCTGATTTAGGTAAAAAATTCTAATATTGAAAGTCCTTCTCTCCAGTCTGTCCCCGTAGTTAATGAATTTTTGAAAGTCTTTCCCGATGATTTACCAGGGATACCACCTGATAGGGAGATAGATTTTGGCATTGACCTGTTGCTGGACACCCGGCCTATTTCTATTCCTCTATACAGAATGGCTCCTGTAGAATTGGCAGAGTTGAAAGAGCAATTAGTAGATCTTCTTGACAAGGGATTTATTCATTCCAGTGTTTCTCCTTGGGGTGCACTTGTACTCTTTATGCGTAAGAAATACGGTTCCCTCCGTATGTGTATTGACTACCGTCAACTAAATAAGGTTACTGTTAAAAATAAATATCCTCTTCCCAGAATTGATGATTTGTTTGGTCAACTCCAAGGTGCAAAATGTTTCTCTAAGATAGACCTTAATTTAGGGTATCATCAGTTGAAGGTTAGGGAGGCTGACATTCCCAAAACAACTTTTTGAACCCGATATGGCCATTATGGGTTCTTAGTTATGTCCTTCGAACCGACTAATGCCCCTGCTGCTTTCATAGACCTTATGAATAGGGTATTCCACCGGTTTCTAGACTTTTTTGTTATAGTCTTTATTGACGACATTTTGGTTTATTCTAAGAATGAGGAAGATCATGTCAGTCACCTCCGAATCATCATTCAAACCCTCAAAGATCATAAATTGTATGCAAAATTTTCCAAATGTGAATTCTGGCTCAATGCTATTGCCTTCTTGGGGCCTATTGTGTCTAGTGAGGGAATTAAATCTTGGCGGCAAACCGAGATCAGCAATCGGTGAAAGTGTAAACTTGTAGGGCGTACCATCTAGCTCAATAGTTCTGAAGTAAATTAAATAACTTAGAACAAAAATATTGTTGAAACTCATCATACTATGCCCATGAATTTCCAAATGATTTTTGCGATAACATGTTTTATAAAAGCTCTCACCTATGTTGTATAAAAAGTTGTATTTTGTTTTTTGATTACTTTGCATACCAGTACATCTGTATTGACCCCCTATATTTTAGGGTCTGAGGCTCAGTCCAGGGGCTCCGCTATGCCGTAGATTTGTCAGACAGAAGTGTGCAGTTGGTGATCCTCCATTACTTCGAAAGACTATTTTTTAGCATTGTTATTTCATTGTGGTATTGGTCCGACTGGAGGCCTTGTCCCAATTTTAAGTAAGATGTTAGCTTTGATGTATTAGAGATTTCGCAAACTGGTGTTAGATACTGTTGGAGGTTTATGAAATTTCATTTTGGATTATTTAGTTGAATTATAATATTGACCATATTTCCGTATGTTGAAACTTCCACATCTCTTTATATTGTTTGAATGATGTGCATGATTGCCAGAAAGAAGAGGGGTACTCGGGCTATTATGATTCGGGATGCCTGTTACGAACAGGGCCTGGTTTCGGGTCGTAACAACTTAGGTCTCGATTTTGAGGTTGATTGGGAGCTTGAATTATGGCATTTTGTGGTGGTCTTAGAGGATTGATCATTGGATGTAAAGCTGTGGTAGTAGAAGCACGAGAGTTCCTTCGGCTCTCCATACGATCCAATCTCTCACCCATAGTTGACATCTCACCCTTCACCAACGCCATGTCTGAGTTAACTTTTCAATACCCGTGTTCACTCTAGCAATGTCACGGGACATGGATTCAAGATGAGCAAATATAATATTAGGGGCATTGTTGTCCATCGTATCCAAGAAGTTACCTACAAAACTTAAACAAGTTAGTTGTACAAAGGGGTGATGTGACAACCTTTGATTGGTTGCGGATAGTGACGTGGTAGCCTTTGAATGGTTGTGTAATCTGAAAAATTTAGTGTTTTTCCAACTTGTGGAAGAGTGATTTTGGTTTTGGAGGGGAAAGACATAAGTTTTGGAGCCTTTTCTACATTCAAAATAGGTTGACTTTCTTTGCACCTTTTGGGCAAAATTCCTTTTTGAAGGGTGGTTGGCACTTTCCTCTTTTGGTTAGTCTTGAAAAGTCCCCTTACTCCCTTTTGGTAACTAGTCTTTTTGTCCCTTACTACTTTGGTATAGTCTTGGAACTTGTTTCAAGAAAAACAAGAAGACAACACGCTTCCACTTGGTCATAAGATCAACACTACTTATTGAAGGTTCTTCTTGTCACAAGACATGAAGATTGGCCAAGAACACCAAGAACCTTCAACAAGATTTGAAGACCAAGGTTCAAGTTGAACCTCCCAACAACAACAACACCTCTTTCAAAAACAAATCCACAACAACAATACCAACAACACACCTTTAAACTTCAGATTTTCACAACCACAACACACCAAAAAAGTTAAAATTTAAACCCACAACAACAACACCATCCACACTTCGGCCCACCCTTTGAATCCGTACAACAACAACACAAAAAAGAGCCCAAATTGGATCTTGATTCTACTAGTGTTAGGGAAGAAGAAACCAACACTAAAGACACTCAAGACATACTAAATACTCTTATATCTAGGATCCATGTTTTGGCCGAGACTCAAACAAGAACAATTTTTACTCGGCCAAACACAAAATGGGTAGAATTCTTTTTTTTTTTATGGATTTTTGGTTTCAACACTCTTCTTTTATTTGATTTTTTTTTTCAAGTGAGCTAGTCCAAGATTGATCTTGTTGGAACAAGATCAACCACAAGCTCTGATACCGAATGATACGGAATCAACCCACAACACAAAAACAAGATACAAAACACAAGAACAAGAAGAGAACACAACACCCAAAAAGTAGACACAACCTGTAGGACCTCCTTTTGGTAACAAATCAGCCACCAACTCAACAATAACAAGGAGAAATCACTCCATGGAAGCCACTACATGAGATGAACAAGATGAACAACAACAAGAGATAACAAGAACCAAAAAGCTTCACTAATAACAACAACAAACGTTTACAAGAAGTAAAGATAGGTACTGAGACATTAACACTTACAAGAACTAAGAACCTAAGTGTATGTCAAACACTAAGACCCTTAATACATGTAAAAGCAATATCAACACTCGCACGATGACACAAGAGGGCGTTAACCACTCAAGCACCAAGGTTTCTAACCAAGTTTTGCAATACTAGTGATTCCACACTAGCATCATCCTCATTTCGGTTTTGGTGGATTTTCCAAGCCCTAAACTAAAGGTGTTACACTCTCCATAGAGAGAAGAAAGGTGTTTCAAGTGTGTCTTACAATATCATTCAACAACTAAACTAAAATAACCTAATACTAGTCTATTTATAGACTTATTACAAACATAAGTGAAATGTTCAAAAAGCCCTTAATGAAGGGAAGACAAAAGGCGCCTATGGAGTGTATGTAGGGGCGACTTTGGTGTGTTCCAAATCCCTCTTCACACTTCAACTTGTGACTCCCTTGGCTTTATTCAATGCACACTCACATACGCCCATTTTCACGATCATGCCCATATCAATTCCCATCCAGACAAAATCCAAGCAGGAATAGAAGAAAGTTTTACAACTTCAAAGTGACATCAAATCTTAGTAACATTACATTCCACAAAATTTTCAAGCAAGACCAATGAAATATACTAGGGACTAGTACAAACTACATCTAAAAAGGAGAAACTGCTCAAAACCTCTCACAACATGCATATCTTAAGGTGTTGGATTAGTTCAAGTCAGTCATCAACAATATGCTATTTTGATTCAATCATATGTATCACGAATAAGAGCTCATTAATTGATTTTGTAATACTGTTTGTATCATCTAAGGTTGGTTTTGTATTAATGGGCGATGGTTTGCAAACACAAGAAGGAAATTCTGTGAACACAAGGAAAAAAAAAGCTCAAATACCCATGACCAAGGCTTACATGGGTTGTTATGTAAAGTAAATGTGCTAGCCAAAACCTACTGATGGTAACACTGAAATTTTGGCTTCTGAACTCTGATTTATTAAACCTACAGCCCCCTGTGTATTATTTCACACCGTTCCAAATATGAACCTCTACACTCCGAGCTTATCTTTCTCGCAATAACTTCCAAATAGTAAGAAACGTTTTAACTAACTTATCAGTAAAAAAAAGCGATCATAAGGCAAAGAGCAAGATAATTAATGCCACTGAATCTGAAGAGGAGAAAACATATATCAACATGCTAACATATGATACCTTTGTCTAAGCTGCATCATAATATGATACTTCTAATTTCAATCTAGTGACTGAAGCCTCGGGAAATTAGCCTGTAATGATGAATTCCTCGGATTTATGTCGAATTTTTGAGGTATAATTTCATAATAGTACCTGCAAAGGAACCACCCTAAATTTAACCTTGAAACAAATAATTGAACGATGATCATATCCACAAACAAATGATACTCAGTCTCAAACCGAGGAAGCAGGACAAGGATAAAAACAGTCAACAAGTCCATTGGACCTCAAAACCCGCTACCTTGCACCAGAAATATTCACTAAACGGAATGGAAAAAAAGACATGCATGGCATTTATAACTTAATCCTAATGGTATCACAGAGAACCCTAGCCCACCAATTTCTAAGGGCAATAAAAGTAACATGAAACCACTATATCTAGAGCAGGGAATTGAGTAATATTCTCAACTGAAGCACATCTTAATGGTTCTAACCAGATGGCTTGTAATCCAATCGGCTAGCAATGGCAATCTTCTTTCGGAAGTCGAAATCAACCTTCTCTAAGTCATTAACAGTACCCAGAAAACCATAGAAGACTCTCTTCTTCTCTCCAGTCCTATGATCAAACTTGAACAGGCCAGGGTTGTTCTCATCATCCTTTCCTAGAGTCAAGGGCTGCAGTTGAGCCCAACCATTTCTCCCATGGTTTTCTTTCTCAAAATATTCAGCTAACAGCATGGCTTCCATACAACTTGATTGGTCACTTGCAAACTCAAGTAGAGTAACACCTAAATGACTGTCTCTGCTATACAAGGCCTTTTCCTTGCCACCGGGAAATCCAATACCTGAAAGTAAAATTGGCAATTGCGGTACAAAAATGTCAAGAAATACAGACGTAGAGCTAACAACAAGTTGGTGCCTTATAACCAGTTCCACATGCATAAATTGGTGCCAATACACCATCTAAAGAAAAATAGGAAAATGAAACATAGGAGGTGCCAAGAAAGATATCATCCTACAAGCAACAACCATTGTAGAAGAGCGCTAACTTATGATCAGTTCCACACACAAACACTAATGATAAAAAAATATTAACAAGAAGTTTGAATTTGAAG
This sequence comes from Capsicum pubescens, assembly GCA_030864215.1. Lineage (NCBI taxonomy): Eukaryota > Viridiplantae > Streptophyta > Magnoliopsida > Solanales > Solanaceae > Capsicum > Capsicum pubescens. The sequence goes on from CM061539.1 coordinate 160,657,758, forward strand.
TTATCTTCTTAGCTTTTCATTTCAAAAAAGGTACAAGGACAAAGAAGTAAAGGGACTGATGTCTGATAATGAACCCAAGAGTGAAACCATTGGCAAAAGTATGAATCCTTCAACAGAAAAACCCACAGTTAGCTATACTCCATGACCAGTAAAAGTGGTATGGTGGTAACAATATTAATAATAATAATAATAATAAAAGCAATAAAACTACTAATAACAATAATCATGCAATTCCTTATTACACCAAACGTTCTCAAGCTTGCAAAGAAATAGTAAACATCAAAAGACAAACTAACTTTGATAGCAAAACCATCAAGTCTCTTTAACATCCCAAAAAATCACATCAATGAGACTTGGTTTAAGTAAACTAGAAAGGAGCACAAAACTACCACCCCCGTGCATCTAGAACCAAGTTTAGCATAGACCAGGAAAAGATAATACCCTGCTGAAAAGAAGGTTTATCAAACTCAAACCAGATGCATTTCAACAGTAAAGGTGTATGGAAGAATTTCGCGAAACTGAGGTCTAAGCTCTTGAAGAGGGAAAAATCATGCAATCTCATACATGATGACCATGTAAAATCAGACAATTAAAATACAACCATATTATTGAGTAGAATTCCACATGTTATTTCCGGTAAGCTATTGGTTACAGTAATCGTACTAAGAAGTCCATGCCACATGTCAGAAACATCTCACTTGAGTTAAAGCGGAACCATACGTGAAGTCATACTACAAGTTCACTATACCGATCATTAGCAAAGATTTTAGCTTTTGGTCATTGTGATGCATAAAAATACAAATACATTGGTTACACAGCAGTGCATACTAACAAAATTAATCTAAGATAATACATTTCATGCTCTAAATACAAATTAGCAACACAAATGGCAGAGTGTGTTGGAGTCGATGCAACCAGATTATTCTTCTAAAAATGCATTGGCTGTTGACTAAAGATCCAGTATAGTGACATGACTGAAGAAATACATCCTTTGTCATCAAAATGCATGAGCATATCACAACATAAACAACGTTTTCTGCTGCTTCTGATTCTAGCTAGCACTACTATTGGTATGCAATCCGCCAAATTCAATTTCTTTTCTAAAGGTAATGGAGTTCTTGTACAGAAAAATTTTAAGAAATGCTAAGGGAGTTTTCTAAAATAATTATCGACTGTGCTATCATTCCAGATAGTAGCAACTAAAGAATGCTTTGATCTGTAAAACAATTCATTTCATCTCAAGGGCCACCACAAAGGTTCTGGAATATTTACAATGCAAAAACTCACTGCCCCTCTGTAAATATAGGGAACTTAGAAACCTATGAGGGAATTTATTTCATCTACATTTGAACTTATCCTACAGAAAAACAAATCCTGAAGAACGTCTAGAGTGTTTTTTCATAAAATAAGAAGTTAACTGAGATGCCATTCAAAGTACTACCCCTAATACTAATTTTCAGATATGATTTAGCACCCTAAACATAATAGGTTGTTCCCTTCCTTCCTCTGTCAGTCGTTTCTTGTCAATTTCCTCGAGAAATCATCCAATAAAAAAACTCATAAATTTAGGTCTAAACTCTGGTAACCTAATTGTACAAACCACCAATTTTCTTTTACAGCCCACTGCAAGACGTGATTAACAGATTTCAGATTCTGAACTTCCAAGACCTTATAATACTTGGCTTAAGAGGCACCCCTCGGAAAACACTATCGGAGAGCACACTTGAAAGTAGAATTATAAATCATCAGAGATCACTTGCAATGCAAGACAGTGGTGATTAGGTGACCACTGACAATGTTGAAACACAGACCATAGAAAAAATGACATTATAAATTAATCAAATGGGTGGATAACTTCTAGATATAGGAAGTAGCTACGACTGTTATTGTCACGACCCGAGTCGAGTCTCTAGCCGCGATGGGCATCCCAAACCACAAAAGCCCAAGAGCCTTCTAACTGGCAATCATATGCATAATTCATAAAACTAAACAATGCAAAAATACAAAACGGAAACATGGTCATCTGATTTCATCAACTAAACAATATGGGCTCAAGTTCAATAAGACCCAAAAACCGTCTAACACAAGTCTGGAAATCTCTACTAACAATTGAAAACAACATCTGTCTGAAAATTGGGACAAGACCCCTAGTCGGACCATGAACTAAAGATCAAATAGCAATGTGCCATAAACAAGGCCTTCAAAAATAAGGGAGGCTCATCGACTGCAAACTCCAGACAACCCAATCTACTGCTTAGCGAAACCTAAGGACTGAGCCTCAGATCCTGAAATATAGGGGAGTCAATACAAATGTACTGGTATGAACGACAATCCAAAAGCAAAAATGTAGTCTTTATACAATATAAGTGAGAGCATTTCATTAAAACATGTCAGTGTAAAACATCTTTAAATGCATGAGCAGTTTCAATAGAGTTCAAAACATTTCTATAAATCTCAACTCTTTGCCTTACTTCTGAGCTAGGTGGCACACCCTACAAGTCTACATCCCATGTCTATATGAAATCTGCCCTTGACTCGGCGGCCAAGCCCTCAACCCAAGTTTTCCACAAGAGATGGAGCTTCCGATTCTGATACTCCAAAGGACACAAGGCCAGCGTATAATCCCTTTTGGGACATAGTAAAACCCGTATCGGCAAAACACGATTTTATACAATGAGTTATCTGAACTCGTGCCTTCTTCGGGTAACCACCTAAATCTTTTTAAGCCCATTTTCAACCCTTTCTAAACATGCATATTTCTAAGCTCAAAATCTGAAAATCTAAATGAAAATTTACATTTTGTTCTGTTCTGGGTTTATCATGGCATTGTCTATTTTGGTATCGTCATACCAAGACTTCAAGTCATATAAGCCATATCATATCATGTTAAAGTCTTACATTCAAAACATAATGTTTGGACCACCAAATCATTCAAGTAGTACAAAAGAATTTGTATTTCAAAATATGTGAAAACTTATGCAAAGATTCTCTCTTTCAATTCTTAAACATGTGGTACTCAATTACTTTATAGCAACCCATGCAATTCTTTCTATCATCACTTATGATATTTACAAACAAGAAATTTCCTCTCTTTAATTCATAACCAACATCAAGTTCATGATTTATAATAAAACCCTTGGGTCATGATTTAAGACATGCATTTGAGTAACCCATAACTTGTAAATCAAAAAGTATCATAATGTGAAAGGGAAGTTATAATACGTGCTCTCAATTCATATTTCAAAAATCAAAAACATATATACATATGCTAACATAATTCAATTACATGAAAAAGACTCAAGACCAAAACGTTATATCATCGAAATGGATTCATAATGCATATTCTTCAAAATGTTCTGAAAACCCTTCATGAATACATGATTTCATAACTTTAAAACTTACTATGCCCATGAAGTTTAAGATAGGCCTACATACCTTCCTGAAGAAAGAGAATTTGAATTTGCTTGAATTCTAGCCTTGAAATCTAGCCTTGAAGAAAACCTTAATTTTCTCTTGTTCTTGAGAGTGGAGAGGATTTTATATGTTTTAAAACTAATAAAAGATGACTAATAATATTTATGGTATGATTTAAATTCGTGGGGAGGTTTTTGGAGTGAGGAAAAGACCAAAATACCCCTAGACTCCGATCCCAGGCTCCACCCAAACCCGGGACCCCTCACCCCACCACTCTGATCCTAAGCTCGGCCCGGGCCCGGGACCCTTCACCCTACTCCCACCCTCCGATCCTAGTCTCTTCTCGGGCCGGGGGCCGGGATCCCTCCCTCCCGATCCCAGGCTCCGTCCGAGCTCGGGGCCATACACCCCCGATCCTAGGCTCTGCCCAAGCCCAGAACACCTCTCCCCACCCCCGATCCCAGAATCCGCCAGAGCCTGGGACCCATACAACCCCCGCGATCCCAGGATCCACCAGAGACCGGGACCCCTTCCACCTCTCCCGCGATCCCAGAATCTGCCAGAGCCCGGGACCCCTCCCCCACTCCCCGGATTCCATGCTCCTCCAGAACCCGGGATCCCTCTCCCCACGATCCCACGATTCGCCAGAGATCGGGACCCCTCCCCCTGATCCCAGGCTCGACAAGAGACCGGGACCCCTCACCCCCTCCCATATCACAGGCTACACGCAAATCTGAGCCCGAGACCCCACCCAATCCCCGATACCAAGTTTCGCCCGAGCTTAAGCCCGAGACCCCACCCCACCCCCGATCCCAAGCTCCGCCCATGCTCGGGACCCCTCACCCCAACCCATCCCCGAGCCCCAAGCCCGAGACCCCACCCAACCCTTGATCCCAGGTTCCGCCATTGCCCTGGCCAACTCTCGATTCCAAGCTCCACCCGTGCCCGGGACCCCTCACCCCACCCCACCCCCAAGCTCGAGACCCCTTCCCCCACCCCCTATCCCAGGCTCCACCCGAGCCCAGGATCCCTCCCCCCAATCCCAGGCTCCGCCCAAACTCGGGGCCATACACCCCCGATCCTAGGCTCTGCCCGAGCCCAGGACACCTCTCCCCACCCCCGATCCCAGAATCCGCCAGATCCTGGGACACATACAACCCTCCGATCCCAGGATCCACCAGAGACTGGGACCCCTCCCTCCTCTTCCGCGATCCCAGGATCTGCTAGAGCCCGGGACCCCTCCCCCCACCCCTCGGATTCCATGCTCCACCAGAGCCCGAGATCCCTCTCCCCACGATCCCATGATTCGCCAGAGATCGGGACCCCTACCCCTGATCCCAGGCTCGACAAGAGACCGGGACCCCTCACCCCCTCCCATATCACAGGCTCCGCGCGAATCTGAGCCCGAGACCCCACCCAATCCCCGATCCCAAGTTTCGCCCGAGACCCCACCCCACCCCCAATCCCAAGCTTCGCCCGTGCTAGGGACCCCTCACCCCAACCCATCCCCGAGCCCCAAGCTCGAGACCCCACCCAACCCTCGATCCCAGGTTCCGCCAAAGCCCTGGCCCACTCTCGATTCCAAGCTCCACCCGTGCCGGGGACCCCTCACCCCACCCCACACCCAAGCTCGGGACCCCTTCCCCCACCCTCTATCCCAGGCTCTACCCGAGCCCAGGATCCCTCCCCCCGATCCCAGGCTCCGCTAGAGCCCAGGACCCCTCTCCGACCCTCGATCCCAGGCTCCGCCCGAGCCCGGGACCCCTTCCCCACCCCCGATCCCAGGCTTCACCCAAGCTCGGGACCCCCTACACCCACCTCCGATCCCAGGATCCGCCCGAGCCCGGGACCACCTCCCTTACCTCCGATCCCAGGCTCCACCTGAGCCTGGGACCCCCCTCCCCCACAGGCGATCCCAGTCTCCGCCCGAGTTCGGGACCCCTCTCCCCACCCCAGATCCCAGGCTTCGCCCGAGACCAAGACCCCTCCCCAACCCCCGATCCCAGGCTCCGCCTGAGTCCGGAACCCCACCTCCCCACAGGCGATCCGATCCCAGATCCCCAGCCCCACCCCCGATCCAAGGCTCCGCCCAAGCCCGGGATCCATCCTCTCACCCCCAATCCCAAGCTCCTCCCGAGCCTGAGATCCCCTTCCCCACCCCTGATCCAAGGCTTCGCCCGAGCTCGAGACCTTCTTCCCCCCACAGGCGATACCAGGCTACGCCCGAGACCGGGACAACTCCCCCCACCTCCGATCCTAGGCTCCGATCAAGCCTAGGACCCTCTACTATCCATAGGCGATTCCAGGCTTGGGCCTCCCCCAACCTCGATCCTAGGCTCCGCCTAAGCCCGGGACACCTCTAACCTCCCCCCACCCTCAATCCCAGGCTTCGCCCGATCTCGGGACCCCTTTCCCCACGTGATCCAAGGCTCCGCCCGAGCCCGGGACCCCTTCCCCCACCCTCAATCCCAGGCTCAGCCCGAGCCCGGGACCCCTCCTCCTACCCTCGATCCCAGGCATCGCCTGAGCTCGGGGGACCCCTCCCCCTACCTCCGATCCGAGAACTCATACAAACCTGGGAACCCTCCCCCCATCTTCGATCCCAGGACCCGACCGAGCCCGGGACCCCTTCCCCTACCTCCGATCCCAGGCTCCGCCCGAGCCCAGGACCTCTCCTCCCACCCCCGATCGTAGGACACACACGAGCCCGGGACCCCTCCCCCACCCCTGATCCTAGGACCCACTCAAGCCCGAGAACCCCCCCTTCCCCCTCTTTCGCGCAGGCGATCCCAGGCTCCACCCGAGACCGGCACCCTTTCCCTCGCCGATCCAAGGATCCACCCGAGCTCGGGATCCCTTCCCTCCTCCCCCAATCCCAGGCTCCGCCCGAGCTCGAGACCCCTTCCCTCACCCCAGATCCCAGGGCTCGCCCGAGTCGTGGACCCCTTCCTCCATCCCCGATCCTAGGACCCGCTCAAGCCCGGGACCCCTCCCCCCACCCCCGATCCCAGTCTCCTCCCGAGCCCGGGACCCTTTCCTCCACCCTTGATCCCAGGCCTCCCCCGAGACCGGGACCCCTCCCCTCACCCCTGATCCCAGGCTTCGCTCGAGCCCGGGACTTCTCCCGCTCCCTGCGATGCCAGGCTGCACCTAAGCACGGGACCCCTCCCCCCATCCCCGATCTCAGGCTCCGCTTGAGTCAGGGGCCTCTTCCCCACCCCCGACTCAGACTATGCCTAAAACCGGGAACCCCCATGAAGGCCCTCATCCCCCTGCCTTCATCTGAGAACCCCATCCCCCACCTCTACAGGCGATCCCAGGCTCCGCCCGAGCCCGGGAATCCCCCACCATCATCTCGGTCTCTGTCCGAGCAAGGGACCCCCCTCCCTCCACAGATGATCTCAGGCTCCGCCTGAGCCCGGGGCCCCTCACCCCACCCATCCATGATCCCAGGCTCCTCACCCCACCCACCCCGATCCTAGGCTCCCGCCTGAGCACAGGACCCCCCAAGGGGATCCCAGGCTCCGCCTGAGCCTGGGACCCACCCTAGGAAATCTCAGGCTTCGCCCAAGCCTGGGCCCCCCTTCTCATGCAACCCCAGGCTCCGTCCGAGCTTGGGACCACCCTCTCATGCGATCCTAAGCTCTGCCTGAGCCCGGGACCCTCCTTCCTCCTGGATCCCAGTCTCCGCCAGAGCCCGGGACCCCTCCCTCCCGGATCCCAGGCCCCGCTAGAGCCCGGGACCCCTCTTCCTCCTGATCCCAGGCTCTGCCAGAGCCCAGGACCTCTCTCCCCGGTCCCAGGCTTAGCTCGAGCCCAGGACCCCTCCTTCTCTGGTCCCAGTCTCCGCTCGATCCCGGGAGACCCCTTCCCCGGAGCTTGATCCCGCGACCCCCCTCCCCGCTGATCCCAAGCTTTGCCCGACTCCGGGATGCCCCCTTCCCCGATCGCAGGCTTCGCCTACGCCCGGGACTCCCCCACTTCAGTCCTAGGCTCCGCCCGAGCTCGCCCCCTCCCCAGTGCTAGGCGAACCATACAACCAAAATATCAAAAAGAACTTAAAAAAATCAAGAAAATAAATATATAATGTAGGCAACGTATTGCCTGGGTTAAACAACCAAATATCAAGAAGAACTCAAAAAAGTTTCTACCATATGACGAGGATATTTCAGGTTCAAGCTATGGAAACATAATCTGCTTATAATAGCCCCTTGTGGCCCAAACCCCACACATAGCGGGAGTTTAGTGCACCGGGTGGTCCTTTTTACTTGCTTGAAAGATTGGTTTTTGATTTACATTTTCTTTTTACAGAAGATTGATTTTATAAATTTATCTTAAGAGTTGTATAGTGCAATAGGTTTGAATCGGACCGACTCATTGTAACCTACTGGGAACTATAGAAAGTAATTTACTTATGGATTGATGAACATTGAATATCATAATAATAGATTTTTGCATATGCATCCATTTAGGCTTATTGGGTTTCCTTTTAAATTGTTCTTACATTTCAACCATTTTTCATTTTGTGCTTGTAATATTCTATTTCAAACAGATGTTCACGAAGGGATTGTTCTTAATATTCATAAATGCAAAAGCGTAAGTACAATAAGTAGAATCAGATGCAGAATTAGTGATTTGTACAAAATACTTTGCTTGACATTATTGAGGCATGAGTTATCACATGAGAACAACACCGATAGGCTTGCAACAAAGTCTCAAAAAGAGGATCTACTAACAGTTCCATCCAAATTTAGCTAGAACTGTAGAGGTCTAAAACAACTTCATCTACTAATTCTTAGAGAATATGCCTAGCAACTTTAGTGCCACATTCATATTCTTCAATCTCGAAGTCCGTACATTTACCCAAAGAATGGCTCATATCCCATTCTATTAGCTCATCTGGGATCAAACCAACAAATTTTGTCCACTCTTTGACCTCTTCAATAATATCAGCAATCAGAATCTCTTTGGTCATACTTGATGACAGTTTGGTACAGGTTCTGAAACCAGAATCAGAGTATCGAGAAAATTTTGAGTCTAGGTACTCTAATAGACAATCAAAGGCAAATCCTTTAAGCTGATTCATCTGTTTTGGGTCGTTACAGCCAAGCAACTGACCAAAATTCATCTACAGAAGACTCGAAAACATTTCAAGTTCATTGAGGAGAAAATGGCTCACAGAGAACCCATCCTCTACAGGTAGAGCCTTCTGTTGAGGTGTAGTTCCAAATATGAGTTCAGTATTCAAAATGACCTGTTTTGCGTAACTGAGTTTTCTTCCTTTTAATTGATCAATCTTGCTTAGCACTCCAGAAATGTTATTAAAATGGTCTGTGATAAGTTCTCTGCAACTTCTCCTAGTGGATAATGAGGTCTCACAATCCAAAAGATCTCTATCAGGTTCTGGAAAGAGTGGTTCATCATCAATAGAGTCCACTGATTCAGCAAGCACTTTATCCTCTGGAAGTAAACAAGCATCATATTTATTAGAAGCATGGATGCATAAAATCCAAGTTCAGAGTTGTCTTATTTTTTAATTTATGTATTTGAGGGAAAGAAAGGAAGTATGCAAATAGTAAAATGTCGAATCGGGAACCATACTTGAGCTACTATTGGGACTGCTGGAGAGGTAGCTGTCAGTTGAAAAGGCAGTTTCAAGAACACATCCTGAACTATGGTGATCAAGTGAATTCCCAACTAAATCTGTTGCTGCTAAATCTGGTATGGCCTAAGCATGAATTCAAAAGCAATAATAAGATTCAGACAAATAACAATAGGTTCATAACCGAAACAAGACACACTAAGAAATTTTTATGCACTTGAAAAGCAAGGGAGGGGGAAAATGCTGAATAATAGTACAATAACTAAACCTTTGACTAACACTCTTTGGCTGAGTGAGGAAATAAGAAAAGGACTTCTCAAAAGCCTAGTCTACGTGATGACAACCGAAAAAGGTTTCATTTGATCTTGGGTGTCAAAATTTTGTGAGGCAACTGCTAAAATTTTTACTATCATGAATCAGGTGCCTAACCTGGGTATATAGACTTAAAGGAAACACAAATATACTGAGTTTTATGTTTATGTATTAAGGAAGACAGTAAGAACCGTTAGCATCCTAAAATGCTATTTCCCGACTACTACTAGTACAGTTCCAATGGTTGCTTATGTTTCATATTTAAGCCAAAAGCAGTTAATATTCTAGATTTGAGCTAGATGATACATGGCCTTAAGAAGAAATATACTTATAAAAAATTGGTCACAGTAAATGATGTGGATTCCTTGATAGAGCTGACGCTAAATTTTCATAATCTGTAACTTTTGATGCACTAGGCTTTTCTTGATTTAGTCGTTCTAAATTTTATCAACCATTGGCTTTTTCTCTGTGCTCTGATTACATATTATAAACCTAATAGAAGTGTTCTTTTGTAACATAGTGTGTTGTATAAGTTATCTTGACTGCACATGCACCTAGTATTAGTTTAGTATGATATATGATGCACAAAGGCAGGAAGAGAACCAATTTCATCAAATGAATTTTATGACTATCCAGAAGTCCAAAGCTGTTTACCCTCTTAAGAAGTCATAGGTAATTAAGTTGCTTCAACTTTAAAAGGGAATATATTTCACAAGAGGTCATTCAGTATTTCATTCGTTGCAACTTCAGATAGATAACATTTAAGCAACTTACCTGGAAATTCATGCAAATATTTCTAGAAGATACATCACCATCATCACACAAATCTTTTTTCCTGCTAGGCCTTTTATTCTGTGCAATAAAATTTTGGGTATTATTCATAGATTTTGCAGCTGCTAAAACTCGGTTGTTCTGCAAACTACTTGGCTTAGACTTCATAAGACCCCTCTCTCTTTTCTGAGATGTTTGATTTTGCTTCTAACCACATGAGTGACAGATGATGCATCCTTCTTCACATTATTCCCTTGGCGGGTGCCATGCATCTCCATTCGAGTTCTGCTAGTAGATCTTTCGCCCAATATGAGTTCTGCACAGTATGATACATCATCGATTTCAGCAGTGGCGTCTGAGGACAAACCCTCATAAACTCTCTCTAGTTGATCCCTGCTGCTGAAAATGGGCAACCTTGGCATATTTCTTCCTGGACCTTCACAAGGAGGTCCAGGTCACTAGAGACAGGTGACGAGATAGACGATGAGTATTTTTCCATATTTGGTGTACCGTTCTTACTATGAAGAAAATAACCACAATTTTTACATGAAGGCATAGATGTTCCTTTCAAAATCTTTGAATCCACACAAGGATTAGGGCTTTCCAAATGATGAGGTGCTAAATATGCTTCATCTTCCAAAAGAGAAAAATATCTAGTAGGATAAGTGAGAGAAAATTTAGCTCTAAACCTTCGCAAACCCAGTTCTAAACTCTTTATTTCGGCCATCTCAAAATCCATATCTTCTTTATCAGATCCGCCAGGTCGAGCACCAAGTTTGTCTGCCACATTGCTCCAAGTTTCAGAAGCTGAAGCCTTTTGAGGCTTACTGCCTGATCCTGCTGGCATCGATTCCAAACCCATGAGCCTAGCAACCAAACTTGGAGCTTTCATTTCGCACTTGCTTTCACAACGTGTATTGGTCATTCCATTATTCTTTGCATTTGGAAAACCCCCACTGTTCTCATCAGCAATCTACATTGTTCATATAAGAACCAAAAACAATAAAAACAAAAACTTTCCTGTCAGGCTAACATCTGAGACAATAGAAGAAAAAGAAAGCTAAATGTGGGAGTATAGTTCAAGAAATGAGTACCAAACGAAGCTTTGGCTGCTTCTCATCCCCTCCAAACTTTTTTGAAGCTTGTTTCAAGCGAGATATAAGAATGCAGCACAAAAAAAGAAATAATTTAGCCCTCTATCTAGAATCACCTTCAAGAAATTAACCATTCTGCTTTAAAAATGAGTGGAATGTAGTAGTACCTAACCTGGTGAAAGCAGTTTCTTTGGAAACAGCTTCTTGGCAAATCTACGATTCCGATCAAAGAGCTGAAAGAAAATACCCACACAACCACAAGGCCTTTGAGGTTTTCTCTCAGTAATAGCAGCTAAACTATCATTCATTTCTCTAGCTGAGCTAACATTCATCCTTCAAAATCCTCTCTTAAATTTTTTCACCTTTTCTCCCACTCTGCTGAATGTGATTCACACACTTTGTCTTCCCAATAAGATTCTATCAAACATTATCTTCACATTAATTTGGAAAGAATTAAAAAAAAGACCCCCACTAGCCCCTCTGCCCACCACATCACTCACCTTCCTTGGCCCAAAAAAAGAAAATGGGGAAAAAGAACTTACATTTTCATGCAAGAAACAAAGCAAAAACCCAACAAAATATCAAAAAGAAAGTAGAAAATAGCTATGAAAAGTAAAACCCTGAGCTGTGTTCAATTATGACAAAACTTTCACAAGGAACCACAGTCAAACAAAGTAAACAAAGAACAAGAAAATACAAACAACAATACCCAGAATGTCTTCAACTTACACCAAATGTGCTATTGTTCAAGAAAACAGCTAGAACTGGTTATAATACACTCTAGTCAACTATTCTTTTCTTTTTTTAATCTTCTTTATGACAGTGGAAAAAGCAAAATCATTTGTACACTAGAGGCACATGCTAACTTACTCACGCAAAAAATAGAATAAAAATCCTTTCTTTAGGCTATTGAGTAACCCCAGTAAGTGAAACCTTCTGCTGTTCAGAGAAAGAATAAGATTAGCAGAAAATAAAGCTGTAAGTGATGAAAACGGCTCATCACTTGCTTTATTCACAGTGTAAGGAAGAGACTACCCGTGTGAGGGGAAATAGGACAAGTTTTGATGTGTAGGATAACAAAGAATGGACAAATTATGGTTGTGTTTGCCTACGCAATTCATAGAGCACATAAATCCCCGCCCCCAAGCAGTCCCAATAATTACCATTACATCAGTGAGGTTTATACAATACAGACCAATGAATAAATAAAATGAAGCTATGAAACTAAACTAAGAAAGAAATAAGCAAACACTCCCAAGTCCCCGATGACTCTTCCAATACCACTTAATACCTGTCATATACGAGCAAAAGAGTGGTACAAGAACAGAAGGAATACTTGACTATACCAACACATTGTCTTATATAGTGGAACAAAGAAACATAGGCATAGCAAGCAAACACAACATAATTATTTTTAATTAGTTCCTATAGACATGCTTTCTATGCTTTGCTATCACAAATGCTACAGAATAAGAAAAGAATGCGTCGATAGAGACTAACTGATTAGGCACCAAACAATAATAATAGAACCCAAAACAATTGCAGCAAGGACAAGACCGAATGTTTTTCGAAATTCAAAGTGCCAAAGAACTTCAAAGTACTTTTAAGAGAAAATAGAGGGAGTATAGCGGAGGAGAAGTCTGTCCTCTTAGAGAAAGAGAATGGTGAGTTTATATAGTGAGGAGGGCCGTCCATAATCCCAAATAATGAAGGAAGAATAATATTTAATGAAAGAAGAATAACATATAGTGAATCAATTAAGGAGATTGTTCCCTTAAATGGATGGGGGTAAATCAATCCGTTCCACCAATCATACTATAGTTGCCATAAATAAATAAACAAGGGTATGTCAAATTATAACATTTGAAATTTCCATGAATAGAACAAGTAAAAAGAGATCCTTCCTACTTATTAAATGAAATCAAGAAGAGGTATCTAAATTTACCATAATTAACGTGTGAGGGAATGTCTGTCAACCAAGTAAGGCAAGAAAAATCAAAAATCAATTACTGAGATGCTTTTCTCAAATCAAATTGGTACGGAATCATACCCAAACAGTCAAAACATGCACATATTAGCCTTATTAAAGATTTACAAACAAATCCTCGAATCATCACATACATGCTTTTCCCATACAAAAATAAATTAAGCAGAAACTAACCAGACTGATATTACTGAGGCTCTTCCCATTAATACTTGTGGGAAATCAATTAAAGTGAAAGAATATATCAATCATACACAAATTTCCTTTTCAGATTATATGCTAATTAAGGGAAATATAAAATCACACAAAATTCAGTCAAATCCAATAAAGGAAAGATCGGTTAAGCAAATCAGTCATACAAATTATTTATTTACCAAAGAAAAGAAGAATTACCATATAGTGATCACATAATCAAGGCAAACGATAATTGATAGTACTTAAATTTTAGAAGAAAATTGACACAAGACTCAATCAAAAGTAATTACTTACCATAAACCATTGTTAAAGTAATCAGCCACGTCTCTCAATTAAAGATAGTATATGAATCAATCAACTGTAAATTCTCAATTAGACACAGTCAAGAATTTTAAAACCCGTCACAAAGAAAAATAATCATTCGTTTAACACGATAGTAGTACCATAATTACAATAAGACGATTACAAAATCATAAAACATGCCAAAGAAAATAGTCAATATTAGCAAGCAACAATTTACAGTGATTAGTAATGAGTATCTCGTCAGAAAGTTAAAACCAAGTCACAAAAGAAGTTGGGATTTTCTTACCTATATTGACTAAGAGGCATAAAAAATGTGAAGTTGCAAGAAGTTAAGCGTGTTTGCACATACCAGAGACAGACGAACAAATTGACTCACCATTCAAGTTAAGCGTCACAAAATTTCAATCAAGAAGGGCATGCAAATAGGGTCGAATAAAAATCACAGACTTAAAATCAACACATTTATTCAGCAAAAATCAAACCTGGCCACACTCGATTCAAAGAATCTTTCTATGAGAGACATAGATGAAGAAATAGTACTAAAGTTCACACACATATTTCGAACACGGGATCAAACCTGAAGACGGATTCTCTCAGAATCCGTCATTTTCTATGAGGAAGGGTTGCATGGTTGGAACGCCGAAGGGGTTTGCCGGAGGTATTATTGTGGGGGGAGGAGTCGAGGCTGTGTCACGGCTGTTGGACGTTCGCCGAAGGGGAGAAAGAAGGCGACTGGAGGAAGGAGGATAGAGCGGCGACGTGGAGGATTGGCTGGCCGTCTTCGTCGATGGCGGCGCCACTGGTGGCATTGTTCGTTGGTGGAGGAAGAGAAGGGAGAGGTCTGGCCATCGAAGCAGTGACTGGACTCGCCTGGGGTAGGCGCTAGCGGTGCATATGGAGGAGAAGGAAGAGGCGACGACGAAAGCTGTTCCCCGGAGATGGCGACCTGGCGACGAAGACTCGGAGCGGAGGGGGTGGTTTTGGTGGTCGATTGGCGACGGAGAGATCGGAGGAGAGGGGGGAGATCGAGATTTGGAGGTGTTCGTAGAGAGAGAAGAGAGAGGTGAAGAGATAGAGGCGGAAGTTGGGGAAAAAAATTAGGGTTACGGCTTGTAGGTTTTAAATATGGAAAGAGAGATCTTTTGATCTCAACCGTTGGATTGGTTTTTGATCGACGACTGAGATTTAATGTCATGGGGGAATTAAAATGTGGCTAGGATGAAAAATAATGGCTGAAATTGTAAGAAATTGGGTTAAGATTGTAATGGATTGGGTAAAAATAGGCTATAATTGTAAGAAATTAAATAAAATTGGAGTAAAAGGTAAATAAAATCAGGCAAGGTAATTTTGATTAGGCTGTTATTTAAATTAAAGTAGGAATTTCTTTTCTTTTCTATTATATAGAAGAGGTGGTTTCGATCACCTCTCATGCAAGTACCAAAAAACTCCTTCACTCCCACTTAATTACATACCATGCCTCAAATATATAATAATTTCATCGTTTCATCATAATGGTTTAAATATTTAATATATTCTATTAATTTATATTAATTAACTATAACTATATACTGGAAGTAAAAAAAAATTATTTATTTAATTGACTATCATGTTCAAAACTAATTTGTTACCACGAATCATAATAATTAATAACTTAAAATATTTAAAAGACATATAGAAAATTTATTGACTCTCATTATTTTAGCAATGCCACATAAATTGAGATAAAAGAAAAAGTACTGCAAATCATAATAATTAACAACTTAAAATATTTAAAAGATATATAAAAAATTTAGTTGATTCTCAAAATTGTATCGAAGCCGCATAAATTGGGACACAGGGAGTAAATATATTATTTGATAATTACGTAAAAATTATTATAAATCACAATAATTAACAAGTTAAAATATTTTTTAAAAAATAGATAAAAGTTCTATTCAGCTCTCAAAATTTTATCGGTGCACCATAAATCATGAAAAAATAAAAAAATATCTTAATTAATTGCATATACTTAAAGTAAATTAATTTTATTATTTTAATTGACTTTTATATAGAAAATTAATCTTTTTATTTCTTTATTTATTTTAACAAATTTAAATTTTAAAATTATTTTTTGCTTATATAGAAATACTAATATTTAAACTTAACTTTAAATTTTTAAAGTACAAAATTAATAAGTTTAATTTAATAAAATAAATTTTTAATGAATATTTTCTTAGAATTTGTGTTGGGTCAATATGTATCAAGTTAAAAAGAAATAAAGAAAAATATATAGTAAAATTTTATTATTGTGAAAGATAAATATAATGCACTATCCAATAATGTTTAATAATATCATATTTTGCATATGCAAATATAGCATCCCATATTTAATTAGTATACTATTTCGGTGAATTATCAATGATTACTATTGGATATGATAAAATTATATTAATTATTATAGTAATAACATAATCAATCATTCTTAATTAATTATTATGAGTCATCTAGGTATTAAGAAAATAAATAATATTTAATGAAAAATAAAATAGACATAAAATGCGAAATTAACTTTTAATGTTTTAAATTAAATTTTCGTCTTTCGAACGATAATTTTATTATATCACTCCTTATTATAAGTCATTTATGTATTAGAAAAATAAGAATAACAAAATGATATGTTAACATAAAATATTTGATTGACTATCAAAATTATATTAGTGCCACATAAATTGAGAGGGGACAGAAAAAGATATAAAACAACATATATTAATTGAAAATGAAATAAAAAGTACTGTAAATAACAATAATTAACAAAAAAAAATTAAAAATTGACTGATTTCTGCTACTTCAATCATATATATATATATATATATATATACTATGAATAAAAAATTTCATGATATTTTTTTAAAATAATAAAAACTACGACATATACTCAAAGGGCAAAAGAGTAAAAACACACAAGAGATAAATGTAGAGAAATCAAGAAGCACCAAATGGATTATTAACATTTGTAATATTCAACACATTTCTAAATGTTTCCAAATTCTTCTTGAATCAACACATACACATAATAAAAATAATAAATAATAATAATTATATTTTACTATATCACCCTTAATTAATTATTATGGTCATTTAAGCATTGTGCCACATAAGTTGAAATAGAAAAAATATTATAAATCACAATGATAAAAAATTTAAATTATTTAAAAAATATAATTGGCTATCGTCGACACAAAACTCCGAACAAGGAGAGTAGCATATATTATTCAAAAATTACATAAAAGGTATTATAAATTACAATAGTTAACAACTTAAAATATCTAAAAATAATTTAATATGTTATATATTTCAAAAAAATTACATGAAAAATACTAGAAATCACAATAATTAACAACCTAAAAAATTTAAACGATATAAAATATTTGGTCGACTCTTGAAATTATATTAGTGTCACTGAAATTGGAATAGAAGAAAAGTATTATAAATCAAAATAATTAAAAACTTAAATTATTTTTAAAAGACAATTGACTATCAATGCCACAAAAATTTGGACAAGAAAAGTAACGTATATTAATTTGAAAATTACATAAAAAATATTATAAATTATAATAGTTAACAACTTAAATTATCTAAATACATATTAAAATAACATATGTTGAACTCATGCTAGATTTCGGATGAATCCTAGAAAACATATGCAATCCTTTTATTAAAAAAATCTATTTAAATATATCAAGATTGAAAAGATAAATAAATATCTTAATGTTGGGCCCGTGCTGACACGGGCCATGCTCTTCTAGTAATAATAATATATGATAATAGTAATTAAATAATAAATAACAACATTAAATAATAAATAAAAAAATTTAATAAAAGATAGATAATAATAATGAAAATAATAATAATTAAACAATAAATTATAATAATAAATGATAAATAATAAATAATAGTAATTTATATAATAACAATGTCAATAAATAATAATATCAATAAATAGTATTAAATAAAGCAAAATTAGACAGTGTATTTTGCAAAATTGTGAGTGTGCATAATTACATGAAAATAATTTAATTAATAAAATTATAAAAATGTTATTTTTAATTTTAGAATATTATAAAAAAATGATTCTAAAAGATAATTGATGATTTATGCATTTTCTAAATTATGAATGCGATATGTCGGAAATCTGTTTGATGCAAGAAAATATGCAAAAATACTAAAGTTTAAAAATTAACGATTTTTTTAAAATAACAGCCTAAATATAGTGTCCGGAGGTCAAAATTGGGTGTCAACATCACAGTGTAAGGAAGAGACTCTTCGTGTGAGTGGAAATGGGACAAGTTTTGATGCGAAGGATAACAGAGAATGGGCAAACTAAGGTTGTGTTTGCCTACGCGATTCATAGAGCACATAAATCCCCGGCTCCAAGCAGTCCCAATAATTACCATTACATCAGTGAGGTTTATACAATACAGACCAATGAATAAATAAAATGAAGCTATGAAACTAAACTAAGAAAGAAATAAGCAACCACTCCCAAGTCCCCGGCGACTCTTCCAATACCACTTAATACCTGTCACATACGAGCAAAAGAGTGGTACAAGAACAGAAGGAATACTTGACTATACCAACACATTGTCTTATATAGAGGAACAAAGAAACACAGGCATAGCAAACAAGCACAACATAATTATTTTAAATTAGTTCCTATAGACATGCTTTCTATGCTTTGCTATCACAAATGCTACAAAATAAGAAAAGAATGCGTCGATAGAGACTAACTGATTAGGCACCAAACAATAATAATAGAACCCAAAGCAATTGCAGCAAGGACAAGACCGAATGTTTTTCAAAATTCAAAGTGCCAAAGAACTTCAAAGTACTTTTAAGAGAAAATAGAGGGAGTAATAGCGGAGGAGAAGTTTGTCCTCTTAGAGAAAGAGAATGGTGAGTTTATATAGTGAGGAGGGCCACCCACAATCCCAAATAATGAAGGAAGAATAATATTTAATGAAGGAAGAATAATATTTAATGAAGGAAGAATAATATATAATGAATCAATTAAGTGGATTATTCCCTTAAATGGATGGGGGTAAATCAATCCATTCCACCAATCATACTATAGTTGCCATAAATAAATAAACAAGGGTATCCCAAATTATAACATTTAAAATTTCCATGAATAGAACAAGTAAAAAGAGATCTTTCCTACTTATTAAATGAAATCAAGAAGAGGTATCTAAATTTACCATAATTAATGTGTGAGGGGCTGTCTGTCAACCAAGTAAGGCAAGAAAAATCAAAAATCAATTACTGAGATGCTTTTCTCAAATAAAATTGGTACATGATCATACCCAAACAGTCAAAACGTGCACATATTAGCCTTATTAAAGATTTATGAACAAATCCTCGAATCGTCACATACATGCTTTTCCCATACAAAATTAAATTAAGCAGAAACTAACCAGATTGATATTAACGCAAATCGACATACATCATTTAAGAAGTTACAGTTTAAAGAAAGACCGCAAAAATTAGGGATTTTTTTACTTATGTTAATTAGAAGGCAAACAAACACGACATCAAATCAAAATTCAAACATCGAATTTCACTAATTTCACATCTAATAATCTGTCAAAGAAAACAGGAGTAGAATATGATAATATTAAATTGATATAAATTCAAACAAAGAACAAACCTGAGAGAGATTTCGAGAATCCATCATGAACTTGGATTTCTCCGACCGGGGCTCGGAGACAGCGAGACGGATGAAATTCGCCGGTGGAAGGTCTTACGGCTGTTGGTGTTGGAGAATCACCGGTGACATAGTTTCACCGATCGTGGGATCCCCATCGGTGGTGCATGGAAGAGGGACGGGAAATGCTAGTTGTTAGTGTAGGATCACCGACGGTTTTGACTGTTTCGGTGGTGCTGTCGGTGTTTCTCGCCGAAGAAATAGAGAAAATGGTGATAGGGTTGGTGGATCCACCAGAGGGGTTTCTTGACAGGCGACGACGACTGGTTCGAGGCAGCGGCGTGATGGTTGCGGCATTGACTGGCGGCAAAAATGGTGATGTTGCATGTGAGGGATGAAGAGATAAAGAAAGGGGTATCGGGTCAACGACTGACTGGCTATCGCTTTCGACGGCGGCATACGGATGACGGGACGGCTGTAATCGCCGGTTGATTTTGGAGAAAATAGGATTAGGGTTTTCTCATTGTGTATAAAAGGAAAGGGAAGGTGATTTGATCTCAGCCGTTGGATCAATTTTATCTGAAGTTACAAAATTATTTGGCAAGGTAAAATTGGATAATAATAATGTCTAGAAAACCCTAAAACAAAGCTTTAAATAGTTTACCCTAAATAAGAAAACAAAATCAAGGTTACAACTTTTTCTCAGAATAGACGACGACTATTGGTGACGCCTTATCAGGATCCTGATGACTTATCAAGAATGTCATCAGGTCTTCTTCAAATCTGCACTAGTCTTGTCTTAGGTTGACGAGAACTTCTGACGGCTTATCAGGACTGTGACAACTTATCAAAAATATCGTCACACTTTTGATCCAATTCTCATGTCCTGCCTAAGTCTGACGACATTCCTGATGACTTATCACCATTATGAAGGCTTATCACAAAATGTCATTGATTCTACCAGCTGGAACTCATTTCCTGTTTAAGGGTGATGACAAACTTGATATCTTATCAGACCCTTGACGGCTTATCACAAAATGTTATCACAACTTTTACTTTGGGCCAATTCTCTGTCTACTGATGACGACCAGCCTAATAGCTTATCACTGGGCTGACGACTTATCACAAATGTCGTCAGCCACACTTGTCTTCAGATTTCTTCAAATTTAAACTTTTTTTCTTCATTTCATGTTGGTTCTCTATCATATCAGCTTAAACTGCAAAATCAAACATAAACTAATCAAAAATAACTAAAGTTGCTCAAGACCTTGCAATTATTTAGAGTTAAAAACCTCAAATGTGTTAACATATGCTCACACATCATGAAGATCAACGTGTGTACAAGTGCAGCAAAAGATCATCCCATGAAGTGAAATGTTGAGACGTGAGAAGGATCAAATACACACCAAAGCCGCCCTATTTTCTCATTTATTACACTAGAGGGGCACCCCCTTTTCATTAAGGGTCTTTTGGGCATTTCATCTTTTATGCAATAAGGAGACTATATATAGTTTAGTATTAGAGATTTTCATTACTTAGTTGATTATTGTTGTAAGTATTGATATTTGAAACACCAAAGTCCTCTCTCTACTTGAGGCAAAACGAAACTTGTAACTAGGATAGCAATTCAAGGGTGAAATCTCTTGTAATTGCTTATTTTTTAGAAATCTTGGCTCTTGAGTGGTGGAATCCTCTCTTGTTTCATCGTAAGAGTTAGGTGATCGTGTGTGGAGGTGTTAGGTATCTTAGAGTTTAATGTACTCTTTGGTTACTAGGATTTACACCACCTTTGTCTAACTATCTATCCCTTTACTTTTGTGTCATTTTATAGTAGTTGTGTCTTGTCCTCTTGTAATCGTTGGTTGTTGTTATTGTAATCTTATTGTTCATCACATTAATGTAGTGTTGTTTCTGTTTTGGTGTTGTTATACACGTTATTATCTCTCCATTGTTGAAGCATTCTCGATTTTTTTTTCATTTTGTGTTGTCATTCTTGGTCGAGACTTGGTTCCTTGGGCTCTCGGTTTGTGGTGTGTTTTGTGAGATTTTTGGGGGCTGTTTTGTGTCTTCTTGGGGTTTTAAGGTATTATTTGGTATCTGTACTAAGTGTGGTTGTGTTCCTACACTACCAATCTTGGGCTCTCTTAGTAAAAAAAAAGAAGTGTTGAAGTGTTCTTGTTCTTGGCCGGGTGTTCTTGTTGTTGTTGTTGTGTTTGGCCGAGATTTGTGTCTAGATTTAAGTGTGTTTGTTGTCTTAGTTTGTTTCTAGTGATGGTTTTCTTTCTCCTCAACACTTATTGAGTCTACAACCCAAGTTCTTGAGCAAGATTCGAGTTGTGTTGTGGTGTTAAGTGGACAGTTTCTTGTTGTTGTTGGTGGTGTTCATCTTGTGTTGTGTTGAAGAAGTTGTTGTTTGATCTTGAAGAGAGAAAAAAAGTATAAGACTTTGTGTTTGTCTTGAAAACAATCCAAGACAACACCAAATTAGAAAAAGAAAAAGAGCCCTCCAAAAAATAAGTTACCAAAAAAGAGTAAGGCACTTTTCAAACTTAGACAAAAGAGGAAAGAGACAAGACTACCCCAAAAGTTATCTTGCCAAAAGAGTGCAAGTTGGTAGAAATTTGGTGGAAAGCTTTTGAATCTTGAAAAGAGAGTCTCAAGTCTTGTAACCCTATACTAGGGGTGACAAAATGGATAAATTATATGGTTATCCGCTTGTTTTATCCATGTTAAATGAGTTGGGTATCCAACTCATTTAATAGTGGGTCAAATATAGGTCAATCCATATTATCCATTCTCAAATATGTATAACCCATGGGTATCCACCAATTATAATCTCCTTAAAGTATGACGTGTGAAGATGTAGCAATGTCTACAGTATACTTATTAAGGGCGTGTTTGGAATGAAGAAAAAAAATCAAAAATATTTTTTTAAAAAAATAGAAAATATTTTCCAATTTTCCAATTTTTATTTTCATAACTTTTTTTTTTTTTTTTAAAATTGAACTTCTTTTTTTAAAAAAATTAAAGTATGACATGTGTGAAGATGTAGCAATGTCCAAAGTATACTTATTAAGGGTGTGTTTGGAATGAAGAATTTTTTTTCAATTTTTTTTTTAAATAGAAAATATTTTCCATTTTCTTAATTTTTATTTTCATAACTTTTTTTTTTCTATTTTTGCTTTCTTTTTTCCTTTTTCGTTTCTTTCTTTTCACTTTTTTTTCTCTCTTCTATCTTTAATTTCTACAACAACATACCCAGTTTATTCCCACATAGTGGGGTCTGGGGAGGGTAGAGTGTACGTAGATCATACCACTACCTCAGGTGAAGTAGAGAGGCTGTTTCCTATAGACCCACGACTTAGATAGATAGTTAACCAAGCAAACCAACAAAAAGAACATCTAAGCATGAACTCTATCTTTAATTTCTATTTCTCTATTTTCTTTTTTTTTTCCTTTTTAAAATTTTTCTTTCTCATTTTTCTTTTTATATTTTTTATTTTTCTCCCCCCCCTCGTTTTTTTTTCTAATATGATTTTTTTTCTATTTTTCTTTTTTTTTCTTTCGCTTTTTTCTCTCTCTTCTATTCTAGCTTCTATTCCTCTTTATTTTTTTTTTTTTTATTTTTTTTTCTTTTGTAATTTTTTTGTACTTTTGAAAAATATTACTACGTCGAGCACAAAAAATACCACAATCGCTTATTGTATTTTTATGTGCACCATCATTTATATTTTTATATTCATTGACACAATTGTGTTTGTATTTTATAGTTTGCACTTGTATGAATATTTTTATTTTATAGTTCACCCTATTATTTATATTTTATATTTATTGATATATTTGTATTTTTATTTTATAGTTCATGCTATCATTTATATTTTTATTTTTTTTTATTGATATAATTGTATCAAATATGATACATGTTTATACAACTTGAACTATACAAATACAAATGGTACTTGTTTATATACAAATACAAGTGGTAAATTTGACATACAAATACCAATGATACATTTGTATAAATGATGCGTGCATATTTATATATTTTAGACTCAAACAAATACAATAAATTCATACACTTATTTGTGTACAGATACAAATAATAAGTTATAAATATTTACATTTAAACTATTCAAATACAAATAATAAATTTATTTGAAGTATATAGTATGGTACAAATAAATATAAAATATAACAACAAAAAAATGAGAGAAAAAAATATAAAAAAAAATGACAAAAACGAATAAACGAACAAAGAAAAATGAAAAATAAAATACAAAAAAAGGGGAAAATGACAAAAAAATGTAACAAAATGAAAAAAATAAAGAAAAAACAAAAAATGCAAAAAAATGGAAAAGAAAAAATGAGATCGAAAAAAAAGTAAAAAGGAAAAGGAAAAAAGGAAAAAAAGGAAAAGAAAAAAAAGAGAGAAAAAGAGTAAGTTAAGGGAGAAATAAAAGAGAGAGGTTATGGAGTGTATTTAATTAGCAAGAGAGCCTATGGATTGTAATTAATTGAAACTTAAGCTAAATTAAATAATTAAAAACTTATGTTTGCTAAGTCATGTAGTTTTTCTTGTAATATAAGAGTATTTTTGTCTTTACATAATAAGAAGTAACAAATAATATGGATATCCATATTATCCATTGGGTTTATCCATTTTATCCATAATCAAATATGGGTTGGGTTGGATATTTTATCCATTTTCACATGACCCACTTTTAACCCGCCCATATCCGACTCAACCCGTCCGTTTGCCACCCCTACCCTATACCATAGCCGAAATATCTTCCTCAAAGGTGTATTATTGAACATCAAAGTCTTGGAACAAATTCTCTTCAACAACAAAGTGTGTTTTTGTCTTTTAAACTTGTTTAGTTTTCTTGTTGCCGTTTGTGTGGTGTTGTTGCTTGCGGTTCAAAGACTTGAACCTTTGTTGGTGTGTTGTGTGTGACATTGTGGACTATTTTTGGTGCAATGGAACCCGAGACCTCACACTTTCAACCCACGGGGGAACACAATGCTACTAGTATCATTTTGGCTCGCCTTGAAGCTATGTCCCGAGACATGACTAGGATGACCGCGGGTATTGAAAAACTAGACTCAGATGTGGTATCAATGAAGGGTGAAGTGTAAATTATGGGTGGGAGAATGGAGATAGTGTAAAGCCAAAGAATCCGACCTTCTACCCCTCAGCATATTTCACCAACTAGTACTCCCGAGGCCATGCACCAAATATTATATCCACCTATTGCCACAAATCAAACCAACCCTCACTCCCAAATCCGAGATCATGATAGAACAAGACACCCTCCACTTTACCAAGTCTAACAAGAAGGACTTATAACCCAAATACCACCACCAGACCTGAGCCCTCCCATCTAAACTCCACTTGACCAAAGACCTCACTATCCAAAGCCAATCCCGCCGCTACAAGCTCTACTTAACCCAAATAGACCTGTCCATGTTGAGGGGTATGGTAGAGGAGAGAAATATACTGGTTATGGACCATATGATAATATTTACATGATAAGGGAGGAGATGAGTGGTAGGTAAGGTGATCCAAGGGAAGTTCACGGCCGAGAAGGAAGAGTTGGTCCTTGGAACCAACAAGGGAACCAAAACCGTGATGTAGGTCTAAATACCATCAAGGTGGGGCTTCCAACATTCAAAGGTGAGAGTGATCCGGAAGAGTTTCTAGCTTGGGAGTCTGCTTGTGAGAGAATCTTCTAAGTTAATGACCTTACCGAGGAAAAAAGAGTTGTTATGCGATTGCACATTTTGAGGGCTATGATACTACGTGGTGGGAGTATGTGAAGCGATTTGGCAATGTTTTGATTGATGGGCAGCCCCCTCCTTGGTTTAGGTTAAGGTACCTCATGATACAAAGGTACTTACCCGATAGTTACCATCAAGAGCTTCTTGCTAAGTTGTAACTTGAGGCAAGGGAACAAAAGCATCGTGGCTTACTATGATGAAATCTAACAACTCATTTTGAAACTTGATCACTGAGGGGAGCAAGTAAGCCATGACATCATTCGATTCAAGGTGGGGTTGAATAGGGACATTTTCTCATGGTTGACACTTCACAAGTTTGACACCATTGATGCCATCTTCCAAGCCGCCTTGGAAGTTGAGAAAGAATTACGGGAGAAACTGAGTGTCAAGCTTAAAGGGAAATCTCTCTCGGTTTGGCACAAGGAAAAAAATGACCCATCCAATGTGGAAAAAACTGAGGACAAGGCTGCCCAAGTTGAAAGAAAGGCTCACCAAAGGTACCCTTCGATAAATGAAGGTAAACTGCATTTCTTTTCTAGTTCTAAGGGCTTTCAATGTTTTAAATGCCAAGGTTGGGGACACAAGGATAACGAGTGTCCAAATAGGACAAATATGATCCTAAGGAAGGGAAAATTGTACTTTCTTGGGGTGGAGGTGGGACTTGAACCAAAGGAAATTGATGATCAATCTCAAGATGGAGAGAAGGTAGAAATCGAGAAGCCAAAAGAGGGGGATGAGAAAGATGTTTGGCCGTGTGAAGGTAAGATTGTAGTGCCTATGTATATGGAAAGGAAAGTCATGCTTAGTGAGGGTATGGAAGAAGAAGCCGAGAGTGAGGAGGAAAAAGAAGGAGAGAAGCTGAGAGTTAGGATTGTGGGATTTTCCCACAAGGACTCTTTGTTGATTACTAACCGAGATACTAGCACTTTGCCTAGTATCAAATCTTCTTATATGAAGGTTTCAGAACATATAAATCCAAGGATAATTCTTGATTATCTCATGGGATCCTTCGTTGAACATCCTAACCTTAGGAAGAGCAATAAAAAGATGATGCAAAAAGGAGAGCTTGTCGCTGATGATTGCTTGAATTTGAGGGAAAATTTCTCTCAAGATGGAGAGGATGATACAAGTGCGACTATGAAGATCAACGTGTGTAAAAGTGAAGCAAAGGATCATCCTAGTAAGTGCAATGTTGAGATGTGAGAAGGATCAAATACACACCAAAGCCGCCCTATTTGCTTATTTGTTACCCTAGAGGGGTGCCCCTTTTAATTAAGGGTGTTTTGGGCATTTCATCTTTTATATAATAAGGAGACTATATATAGTTTATTATTAGGGATTTTTATTACTTGGTTGATTATTGTTTTAAGTCTTGACATTTGAAACACCAAAGTCTTCTCTCTACTTGAGGCAAACCAAAACTTGTAACTAGGATAGCAATTCAAGGGTAGAATCACTTGTGATTGCTTGTTTTTTAGAAACCTTGGTGCTTGAGTGGTGGAATCCTCTCTTGTGTCATCGTAAGAGTTAGGTGATCGTGTGTGGAGGTGTTAGGGGTTTTAGAGTTTAATGTACTCTTTGGTTACTAGGATTTACACCACCTTTGTCTA
This sequence comes from Capsicum pubescens, assembly GCA_030864215.1. NCBI lineage: Eukaryota > Viridiplantae > Streptophyta > Magnoliopsida > Solanales > Solanaceae > Capsicum > Capsicum pubescens. Next base: position 160,684,501 of record CM061539.1, read on the forward strand.
ACTATCTATCCCTTTACTTTTGTTGTCATCTTGTTGTAGTTGTGTCTTTTCATCTTGTAATCGTTGGTTGTTGTAATTGTAAGCTTATTTTTCATCACTTTAATGCAGTGTTGTTGCTGTTTTGGTGTGGTTATACACGTTATTGTCTCTTCATTGTTGAAGCATTCTCAGATTTTCTTTTCATTCTTATGTTGTCATTCTTGGCCGAGACTTAGTTCCTTGGGCTCTCGGTTTGTGGTGTGTTTTGTGATGCTTTTTGGGGGCTATTTTGTGTCTTCTTAGGGTTGTAAGGTATCAAAAACGGTGCAAATGAGGCAATTTTAGGCCAAATCGTTTTGCTATATCCCATGATTTCGGGGGTGGGCCAGGTGTTCGGGCGTGCTATGGGATGAAAATCAATCAGGGCTTGCTAGGGAGGTTGGGGATCATCCCAGTGTGGTCCGTTTCAATTTTTGTGGCCATTTGTGAGGACAAACGGACGAAACAGCTCTAATGGGGGCATTTTTGGGCTAAATAGGTGTGCTATAGCCCACAGTTTTGGGGGTGGGGCCAGAGTCCGGTCATGCTGTGGGTCGAAAATCAACCGGGGAATGCCAGAGAGGTTGGGGATCATCTCAGTGTGGTCCATTTAAATTTTTGTGGCCATTTGGGTGGATAAACGGTCAAAATGGTGTAAACGAGGCATTTTAAAGCTAAATTGGTGTGCTATTACTGACGTTTTCGAAGGTAGGCCCGGGGTTCGGGTATGCTGTAGGCCAAAAATCGATTGGGTTGTTCCAGGGAGGTTGGGGATCATCTCAGTGTGGTATGTTTAAATTTTCATGTCCATTTGGGTGGACAAACGGGAGAAACGGTGCTGGAAAATTTTCGGGGCAAATCGGTGTGCTATAGCACGGTTTCGGGGGTAGACCCGGGGTCCAGCGTGCTGTGGGCTGAAAATCGACTAGGGCATGCCAGGGAGGTTAGGGATCTTCCCTGTATGGTCTGTTTAACTTTTCGTGGCTATTTGGGTGGACAAACGGGTGAAAAGATGTAAACGGGGCATTTTCGAGCCAAATCAGTGTACTATAGCCTACGGTTATGGGGGTGGGCTCAGGGTCCGAGCATGCTGTGGGCCAAAAATCGATCAGGGCATGCCAGGGAGGTTGGGGATCATCCCAATTTGGTCTTTTTAGATTTTTGTGTCCATTTGTGTGGACAAACGGGCGAAACAGCGCGAACGGGGCATTTTCAAGCAAAATTGGTATGCTATAGCCAACGGTTCCCAGGGTGGGCCTGGGGTTTGGGCTTGCTGTAGGCCAAAAATCAACCAAGGCATGCCAAGGAGGTTGGGGATCATCCCAGTGTGGTCATTTTAAATTTTTATGGCTATTTGGATGGACAAACGGGCGAAACGACGTGAAAGAGGCATTTTGGGGCCAAATCGGTGTGCTATAGCCCACGGTTTTAGAGATGGGCTTTGTGTACGAGCGTGTTGTGGGCCAAAAATCAACCGAAGCATGACAGGGAGGTTGGGGATCATCTCTGTGTGGTCCGTTTAAAATTTTATGTCCATTTTGGTCGACGAACGGGCGAAACGGCGTGAACGGAACGTTTTCGGGCCAAATCGGTGTGCTATAGTCTACGATTTTGGAGGGGTTCTGGGTATACTGTGGGCCAAAAATTGACCTGTACATTCCAGGGAGGTTGGGGATCTTCCCAGTGTGGTCTGTTTAAATTTTTGTGGCTATTTAGGTGGAAATTAGGCAAAACGGTGAGAACGGTACATTTTCAGGCCAAATCAGTGTGCTATTGCCAACGTTTTTGGGGGTGGGCCCAGGGTTCGGGCGTGATGTGGGATAAAAATCGACTAGGGCATTCCAGGGAGGTTGGGGATCATCCTCTTATGGTTCATTTAAATTTTCGTGGCTATTTGGATGGACAAACAGGCAAAAAGACGCAAACGGGGCATTTTTGGGCTAAATCGGTGTGCTATAGCCCACAGTTTTGGGGGTGGGACTAGGGTCTGATGTGTTGTATACCGAAAATAAACTAGGGCATGCCAGTGAGGTTGGGGATCATCCCAGTGTGGTCCTTTTAAATTTTTGTGGCCATTTGGAAGGACAAACGAGCAAAACGGTGCGAATGGAGCATTTTCAAGCTAAATTGGTGTACTATAGTCTACGGTTTCGGGGATAGGCCTAGGGTATGGGCGTTTTGTGGGCCAAAAATCGATTGGGGCATGCCATGGAGGTTGGGGATCATCTCAGTATGGTCCATTTAAATTTTTGTGGCCATTTGGGTGGATAAACGAGTGAAATGGGGCATTTTTGGGCCAAATCAGTGTGCTATAGCACACGGTTTTGAGGGTGGGCCCAGGGTCTGGGCATGCTGTGGGTTGAAAATCGATCGGGGCATTCTAGGGAGGTTAGGGATTATCCCAGTGTGATCCGTTGAAATTTTTGTGGCTATTCGGGTGGACAAACGGGCTAAACGGCGCGAACGGGGTATCTTTGGGCCAAATCAGTGTGCTATAGCCTATGGTTTTGGGGGTGGTCCTGGGGTTCAGGCGTACTGTTTACCAAAAATCAACCGGGGCATGCCAGGACGGTTGGGGTTCGTCCCAGTGTGGTTCGTTTAAATTTTCATGGCCATTTGGTTGGACAAACAGTACGAATGGGGCATTTTTTTGGCTAAATCGGTGTGCTATAGCCCACAGTTTTGGGGGTGGGTCTGGGCTTGCTGTAGGCCAAAAATAAACCGGGGCGTTCTAGGGAGGTTGGGGATTATCCCAGTATTGTTCGTTTAAATTTTTGAGGCCATTTGGGTGAAAAAACGGGAGAAACTGCGTGAATGAGGCATTTTTGGGCCAAACCGGTGTGTTATAGCCCACGGTTTTTGGGGTGGGTTTGGGCGTGCTGTGGGTCAAAAATCGATCGGGGCATGCCAGAGAGGTTTGGGATCATCCTAGTATGGTATGTTTAAATTTTTGTGACCATTTGGGTGGACAAACGGGGTATTTTCGAGCTAAATTGGTGTGCTATAGCCCACGGTTTTAGGGGTGAGCTCGGGGTTCGGGTGTGCCGTGGGTCGAAAATCGACCAAGGCATGCCAGGGAGGTTAGGTATCATCCCACTATGGTCCGTTTAAATTTTTGTGGCCATTTGGGTTGACAAACGGATGAAACGGCGTGAACGGGGCATTTTCGGGCTAAATCAGTGTGTTATAGCTCACAGTTTTAGGGGTGAACACAGGGTGCGGGCGTGCTGTGGGTCAAAAATCGACAGAGGCGTGCCAGGGAGGTAAGGGATCATCCCAGTATGGTCCGTTTAAATTTTCATGGCCATTTGGGTGGACAAACGGGCGAAACGGCATGAATGGGGCATTTTTTTGGCCAAATCGGTGTGCTATAGACCACGGTTTCAGGGGTGGGCCTGGGGTCCAGGCGTGCTGTGGGCCAAAAATAAACCTAGGCATGCCAGAGAGTTTAGGGATTGTCCTAGTATGGTACGTTTAAATTCTTGTGGCCATTTGGGTGAACAAACGGGAAAAATGGTGCGAACGGGGCATATTCAGGCAAAATCAGTGTTCTATTGCCCACGATTTTGGGAGTAGGCCCGAGGTTCGGGCTTGATGTGGGCCAAAAATTAACCAGGGTATGCCAGGAAGGTTATGGATCATCCCAGTATGGTCCGTTTAAATTTTTATGGCCATTTAGGTGGACAATTGGGCGAAACGGTACGAACAGGGCATTTTTGGGCCAAATCGGTGCGCTATAGCCCACGGTTTCGGGGGTGGGCCCAGGGTCCGGGTGTGCTGTGGTAAAAAATCAACCAGGGCATACCAGGGAGGTTGGGGATCATCCCATTGTGTTCCGTTTAAATTTTGTGGCCATTTGGGTGGACAAACGGTGCAAACGGAGTATTTTTGGGCTAAATCAGTGTGCTATAGCCCAATGTTTTGGGGGTGGGATCGTGGTCTGTCGTGTTGTTGGCCAAAAATTGATCGGGACATATCAGGGAGGTTGGGGATCATCCTAATATAGTTCGTTTAAATTTTCGTGACCATTTGGGTGGACAAACGGGCAAAACGGCGTGAATGGGGCATTTTTGGGCCAAATCGGTGTGCTATTGCCCACGATTTCGGGGGTGGACCCTGGTTCCAGGCATGCTGCTGACCGAAAATAAATTGAGGCATGCCAGGGAGGTTAGGGATCATCCTAGTATGGTCCATTTAAATTTTCGTGGCTATTTGGGTGGACAAACGGGAGAAACGGCGAGAACGGGGCATTTTCGGGCCAAATTGGTGTGCTATTAGCCACTGTTTTGGGGATGGACCCTGGGTCCGGGCATGCTGTAGGACAAAAATTGATTGAGGCATGGCAGAGAGGTTGGGGATCGTGCCAGTATAATTCGTTTAAAGTTTTGTGGCCATTTGGATAGACAAATGGGCGAAATGGCGCGAACGGGGAATTTATGGGCCAAATCGGTGTCCTATAGCCCATGGTTTTAGGGGTGGGCCCAGGGTCTAGGGTGTGCTGTGGGCTGAAAATCAATCGGGGCATGCCAGACAGGTTGGGGATCATCCCATTTTAGTCCATTTAAATTCTCGGGGCCATTTGGGTGGACAAACGGGAGAAACGGCATGAATGGGGCATTTTTGCGCCAAATTGGTGTGTTATAGCCCACACTTTCGGGGGGGCCCTGGGTTCGATCGTGTTGTAGGCCAAAAATTGACTGGGGCATGACAGGGAGGTTGGGGATCTTCCTAGTGCGGTCCGTTTAAATTTTTGTCGCTATTTGGGTGGACAAACGGGTGAAACGGCGTGAACGAGGTATTTTTGGGACAAATCGGTGTGCTATTGCCCACAGTTTCGGTGGTGGGCCTTGGGTCTGGGCGTGTTGTGGGATGAAAATTGACCGAGACGTGCCAGGGAGGTTTGGGATCATCCTAGTATGGTCCCTTTAAATTTTTGTGGCCATTTTGGTGGACAAACGGGCGGAATCGCGTGAACGAGGCATTTTTGGGCCAAATTGGTGTGCTATAGCCCACGGTTTTGAGGGTGGACCCCGAGGTTTGGGATGTGCTGTGGCCCAAAAAATAACCGTACGGTGCCAGGGAGGTTGGGGATCATCCCAGTGTTTTTTTTTTAAATTTTCGTGGCCATTTGGGTGGACAAACGGGAAAAACGGAAAGAACGAGGCATTTTTGGGCCAAATTAGTGTGCTTTCGCCCAAGATTTCGGGGGTGGGCTCGGGGTCCAGGCTTGTTGTTGGCCGAAAATAGACCAAGGCATGCCAGGAAGGTTGGATATCATCCCTATATGGTCCGTTTAAATTATCGTGGCCATTTGGGTGGACAAATGGAAGAAACGGCGCAAACGGGGCATTTTTGGGCCAAATCGGTGGGCTAGCGCCCACAATTTCAGGAGTGGCCTGGGTTCTGAGCGTGCTGTGAGCCAAAAATCAACCGGAGTATGCCACGGAGGTTGGGGATCATTCTAGTGTGGTTCTTTTTAATTTTCGTGGCCATTAAGGTTGACAAACGGGCGAGCGGCATGAACGGGACAAAAGTTATGGGCATTTTATGGGACAAAAATCGACCGAGACATGTCAGGGAGGTAAGGAATCATCCCAGTGTGACACGTTTAAATTTTTTTGGCCATTCTGGTGGACAAACGGGCAAAACGACACGAACATGACATTTTAGGGCCAAATTGGTGTGCTAAAGCCCATGGTTTTGGAGGTGGGTTCGGGCGTGCTGTGGGACAAAAATCGATCGAGGCATGCCAGGGAGGTTAATTATCCCAATTTGTCTGTTTAAATTTTTGTAGCCATTTGTGTAGACAAACGACAAAACAGCGTGAACGGGGCATTTTCGGGCAAAATCGGTGTGCTATAGCCCACGATTTTGGGGGTGGGCCCGGGGTCCGAGCATGCTGTGGGCCAAAAATTGATCGTGATATGCCAGGGAGGTTAGGGATTATCCCAGTATGGTCTGTTTAAATTTTTGTGGCCATTTGGGTGGAACAACGGGCAAAACGATGCGAACAGGGCATTTTCTGGCCAAATCGATGTTCTATAGCCCACGATTTTGAGGGTGGGACCGGGGTTCCGGGCGAGCTGTGGGTCAAAAATTGACCGGGGAGTTCCATGGAGGTTAGGCATTGTCCCAGTGTTTTTTCTGGACATTTGGGTGGATAAATGGGCAAAACAACGCGAACGGGGCATTTTTGGTCCAAACTGGTGTGCTATAGCCCATGGTTTTGGGGCTGGGCTCGGGGTCCGGGCGTGCTGTGGAACTAAAATTGATCGAGCATGTCAGGAAGGTTATGGATCATCTCATTGTGGTCCGTTAAATTTTCGTGGCCATTTGGGTGGACAAACGGGCGAAACAACACGAATGAGGCATTTTCGGGCGATATTGGTGTGCTATAAGCCACGATTTTGGGGGTGGGCCCAGGGTTCGGGTGTGCTGTGGGCCAAAAATCATCTAAGCCATACCAGGGAGGTTAGGGATTGTCCAAGTATGGTTCGTTTAAATTTTTGTGGCCATTTGGGTGGACAAACGGGTTAAACGGCGCGAACGTGGCATTTTTGGGCAAAATTGGTGTGCTATAGCCCACGGTTTCGGGGGTAGGCCCAAGGTCCGGGCGTTCTTTGGGTCGAAAAATGATCAAGGCATGCGAGGGAGGTTGGGGATCATCCCAATCTGGTCCGTTTAAACTTTTGTGGCCAGTTGTGTGGACAAACGGGTGAAATAGCGCGAACGGGGTATTTTTGGGTCATATCAGTGTGCTATAGCCCATTTTTTAGGAGTGGGCCTGGGGTTCGGGAGTGTTGTGGGCCAAAAATTGATCAAGGCATGCTAGGGAGGTTGGGGATCATCTCAGTGTGGTCCATTTAAATTCTTGAGGCTATTTGGGAGGACAAACGGGTAAAACGGCATGAATGGGGCATTTTCAGGCTAAATCGGTGTGCTATAGCCCACGATTTCGGGAGAGGCCGCGGGGTTCGGGCGTGCTGTAGGATGAAAATCGATCGGGACTTGCCAGGGAGGTTGAAGATCGTCCCAATATGGTTCATTTAAATTTTTGTGGTTATTTGGGTGGACAAACGGGTGAAACAACGCGAATGGCGCATTTTCGGGCAAAATCGATTTGTTATTGCCCACGGTTTCGGTGGTGGGCCTGGGTTCCAGGATTGCTGTGGGCCAAAAATTGACCGAGGCATGCCAAGGAGGTTGAGGATCATCCCAGTATGGACCGTTTAAATTTTCGTGGCCAATTGGGTGGAAAAACGATCGAAACGGCGTGAACGGGGAATTTTTGGGCCAAATCGTGTGCTATAGCCCATGGTTTTGAGGGTGGACCCGAGGTTCGGGGTGTGCAGTAGGCCCAAAATTGATCGGAGCATGACAGGGAGGTTGGGGATCGTCCTTGTGTGGCCCATTTAAATTTTGTGGACATTTGGGCGGACAAACGGGCGAAATGGCGTGAACGGAGCATTTTCGAGACAAATCAGTGTGCTATGGCCCACGGTTTTAGGGGTGGCCCGGGGTCTGGTGTGCTGTGGGCCAAAAATTGAATGGAGCATGCTAGGGAGGTGGGGGATCATCCCAGTGTGGTTTGTTTAAATTTTTGTGGCCATTACGGTTGACAAAAGAGTGAAACAGCGCGAACGGGGCATTTTTGGCCCAAATAAGTGTGCTTTAGCCCACGATTTTGGGGGAGGGCACGTTTTACAGTGTAATATGGGTCGAAAATCAACCGGGGCATGCCAGGGAGGTTGGGGATCATCCAGTGTGGCCCACTTAAATTTTTGTGGCCATTTAGGTGGACAAATGGGTGAAACAATGTGAACAGAGCATTTTCTATCCACATCGGTGTGCTATAGCCCACGATTTCGGGGGTGGACTGGGGGTCTGGGCGTGCCATGGGAAAAAAATTGATCGGGGCTGCCAGGGAGGTTGGGGATTATCCCAGTGTGGTCTGTATAAATTTTTGTGGCCATTTGGCTGGACAAACAAGCAAAACGACGCGAATGGGGCATTTTCGGGCTAAATTGGTGTGCTATAACCATGGTTTTGGGGGTGGGCCCGAGGTCCGGGTGTGCTGTATGCCAAAAATTGACCGGGGCATGCCAGGGAGGTTGGAGAACATCCCAGTATGGTCCGTTTAAATTTTTGTGACCATTTAGGAGGACAAACGGGTGAAACAACGCGAACGGGGCATTTTTGGGCCAAATCAGTGTGCTATAGCCCACGGTTTTGGGGGTAGGTACAGGGTTCGGGGTGCTGTGGGCTAAAAATTGATTGGGGGATGCCAGGGAGGTTTATAATCATCCCAGTGTGGTCCGTTTAAATTTTTGTGGCCATTTGGGTGGACAAATACGCGATAAGACATGAACGGGGAATTTTTGGGCCAAATCGATGTGTTATAGCCCACGGTTTTGGGTGTGGGCCTGGGGTACGATTGTGCTGTAGTCCAAAAATCAACCGAGGAGTGCCAGGGAGGTTGGGGATCATCCTAGTGTAGTTCGTTTAATTTTTTTTGGCTATTTTGGTAGACAAACGGGCGAAACAGTGCGAACGGGGCATTTTTGGGGCAAAACGATGTGCTATAGCCCACGATTTTGGGGTGGGCCCAGGTTTCGGGTGTGCTGCAGGCCAAAAATTGACCGGGGTATGACAGGGAGGTTGAGGATCGTCCTCGTGTGGTGGGCCTGGGGTACGGTTGTGCTGTAGTCCGAAAATCGATCGGGGAGTTCCAGGGAGGTTGGGCATCATCCTAGTGTGGTTCGTTTAAATTTTGTGGCTATTTTTGTAGACAAACGGGCGAAACAGCGTGAACGGGGCATTTTTGAGCCAAAATAGTGTGCTATAGCCCACGATTTTGGGGGTGGGCCCAGGTTTCGGGCGTGCTGCGGGCCAAAAATCGATCGGGGCATGACAGGTAGGTTGAGGATCATCCTAGTGTGGACCGTTTAAATTTTTGTGGCCATTTGGGTGGACAAACGGGCTAAATCAGTGTGCTATAGCCTACGATTCTGGGAGTGGGCCCAGGGTCTGGGCATATTGTGGGCCAAAAATTGACCGAGGCATGCCAGTGAGGTTGGGAATTGTCCCAATATGGCCCGTTTAAATTTTCAAGCCCATTTGGGTGGACAAACGGGCAAAATCGTATGAACGGGGCATTTTTGGGCCAAATTGGTGTGCTATATCCCATGGTTTCGGGGGTGTGCCCGAGATCCAAGAGTGTTATGGGTCAAAAATCTATCAGGGCATGCTAGGGAGGTTGGGTATCATTCCAATGTTTTTTGTGGCCATTTGGGTGGACAAACGGGCAAAACAGTGCGAACGGGGCATTTTCGAGCCAAATCGGTGTGCTATACCCTACGGTTTTGGGTGTGGGCTCGGGGTCTGCCAAAGGCCCGGGCGTGTTTTTATCTGAAAGTCGACCGAGGGCTCCCAGGCAGGCTGTGGATCAGCTAGGTGTGGTCTATTTAGGTCGGCGGGGCCATTTGGGCGGTCAGACAGGCAAAACAGCGCGAACAAGTCATTTTTTAGCCAAATTGGTGTGCTATAGCTTATGGTTTTCTGGATGAGCCCGGGGCCCAGGCGTGTTTTTGGTCAAAAATCAATTGGAGGCTCCCAAGCAAGCTGTAGATCCACCAGGTGCTATCCGTTTAGGTAGGCGAAGCTGTTTGGGTTGTCAAACGGGCAAAATGACACGAACAGGCAATTTTTGAGCTAAATCGGTGTGCTATTGCTCACGGTTTTTTAGGTGTGCCCGAGGCTCAGTCATGTTTTTAGCCAAAAAATGACCAGGGGCTCTTAGGTAGGCTGTGGATCGGCCACGTGTGGTCCATTTGGTGGCCGGGTCGTTTGAGCGGTCAAACGGGTGAAACAACACGAATAGGCCATTTTTGGGCCAAATCAGTGTACTATAGCTCGCGATTATCTGGGTGTGCTAGGTGCCCGAGTATATTTTTGGCCAAAAATTGGTCGAGGTCTCCAGACAGGTTGTGGATAGGACAGGTGCAGTTCGTTTTGGTCGGAGGGTTCAATTGCGTATTAAAACAGGCAAAACGCCGTAAACGGGCCATTTTCGGGCTAAATCGATGTGCTATAGCTCACGGTTTTCTGGGTGTGCCCGAAGCCGGGGCATGTTTTTTACCAAAAATTGATCAGAGGCTCCCAAGAAGGCTGTGGATTGGAAAAATTTGGTCTGTTTAGGTCGGCGGGCCATTTGGATGGTCAAACGAGCAAAACAATGCGAACGGGCAATTTTCAGGCCAAATCGATGTGCTAAAACTCATGGTTTTCTGGATGTGCCCAGGTCCCAACCGTGTTTTGGGTCAAAAATCAATCAAGGGCTCCTAGGAAGATTGTGGATCATCCAGGTGTGGTTTTTTTGGTAGACGGGGTCATTTGGGTGGTCAAACGACGCGAACGAGCCATATTCGGGCCAAATTGGTGTGCTATAGCTCACGGTTTTCTGGGTATGTAGGGGCCCGAGCGTGTTTTTTTAGCAAAAATCAATCGGGGGCTCCCAAGAAGTCTGTGGATAGGCTAGGTGTGGTTCGTTAGGGTCGGTGGGGCCATTTGGGTGTTCAAACGAGCAAAACAACCCAAATTAGCCATTTTTGTGCCAAATCAGTGTGCTATACCTCACGATTTTCTAGGTGTACTCGGGGCCCGAACGTGTTTTTGGCTAAAAATTGATGTGGGGCTCCCAAGAAGGCTGTCGATTGGCCAGGTATTGTTCGTTTGAGTCAGCGGGGCCATTTGGGCTGTCAAATAGGATGGGCTATTTTCGAGCCAAATCGGTATGCTATAGCTCACGGTTTTTGGGGTGTGCCTGAGGCCCGTGCATGGTTTTGGCCAAAAATCGATCGGGGGCTCCCAGACAAGTTGTGAATAGGCCAGGTATGGTTTTTTTTGGTCGGAGGGGCTGTCTGGGTAGTCATACTGGCAAAACAATACGAACGGGCCATTTTTGGGCCAAATTGGTATTTTATAGCTCACATTTTTTGGGTGTGCTCGGGGATCGGGTGTTATTTTGGACAAAAATCAACCGAAGGATCCCATGTAGGCTGTGGATTTGCCAAGTATGGTCTTTTTGGGTTGGTGGGGCCGTTTAAGCGGTCGATCGGGCGAAACGGCGCCAACAGACCATTTTCAGGCCAAATTGATGTGCTATAGCTCACGATTTTTTGGGTGTCCCTGGGTCTCGGGCAGGTTTTTGATCAAAAACTGATCAGGGGTTCCCAGGAATGCTCTGGATCAGCCAGGTCTAGTCTGTTTGGGTCGGCGGGGACGTTTAGGCAGTCAAACGAGCAAAATGGCGCGAACGCGCCATTTTTGGGCCAAATCGATGAGCTATAACTCATGGTTTTCTTGGTGTGCCTAGGACACGATCGTGTTTTTGGCCAAAAATCATCCGAGGGCTCCCAGAAAGGTTGTAGATCGACCAATTATAGTCCGTTTGGGCAGTCTAACTGGTGAAACGACATGAACGGGCCATTTATCAGGCCAAATCGGTGTGTCATAGCTCACAGTTTTTTGAATATACTCGGGGCTCGAGCGTCTTTTTGGTAAAAAATCAATTGAGGACTCACAAGCAGGCTGTGGATCAGCCATGTATGGGTTATTTGGGTTGGTGGGGCCGTTTGGTTAATCAAACAGTCAAAATAGCGTGAACAGGCCATTTTCGGGCCAAATCGGTGTGCAAGTTCACAATTTTATGGGTGTGCCTAGGTCCCGGGCATATTTATGGCCAAAAATTGATCGAGGGCTCCCAGGAAGGCTGTGGATTGTCCAGGTGTGGTTCGTTTAGGTCGACAGGGCCGTTTGGGAGATCAAATGGGCAAAATGGTGCGAACGGGCCATTTTTGGGCCAAATCGGTGTGCTATAGCTCAAGGTTTTTTGGGTGTGCTTGGGGCTCGACCGTCTTTTTGGTTGAAAATAGACCGAGGGCTCCTAGATAGGCTGTGGATCATCCAAGTATGGTCTATTTGTGTTAACGAGGCCGTTTGGGTGGTCAAAAAGGAAAAACAGCGTGAATGGGCTATTTTCGGGCCAAATCGGTGTGCTATAGATCACAATTTTCTGGGTATGCTCGGGGCCCGAGCGTGTTTTTGGTCAAAAATTGATCGGTGGCTCCTAGAAAGGTTGTGATCGTCCAGGTATGGTTTGTTTGGGTCGGTGGGGCCATTTGTGCGGTCAAATGGGTAAAACAATGTGAACGAGTCATTTTTGGGCCAAAACGGTGTGCTATAACTCACGGTTTTCTGGGTGTGCCTGGGGCCCAGGAATTTTTTAGCTAAAAATTGATCGGGGGCTCCCAGGCAGACTGTGGATCATCTAGGTGTGGTCCGTTTGGGTTGGTGGGTCCAATTGGCGGTCAAACGGGCGAAACGATGTGAATGGGCCATTTTTTAGATAAATCAGGGTGCTATGGCTCACGATTTTCTGGGTGTGCTTGAGGCTCTGGTTTGTTTTTGGTTGAAAATCAACCAGAGGCTCGGTGGGGCCAATTGGGTGGTCAAACGGGTGAAACGGCGTGAATGGGCCATTTTTTAGACAAATCAGTGTGTTATAGCACAGTTTTCTGGGTGTGCTAGAGGCTTGGGTTTTTTTTTGCTGAAAATCAATTGGGGGCTCCCAAACAGGAGGTGGATCGGATAGGTATGGTCTGTTTTGGGTTGATAGGGCTATTTGGGCGGTCAAATGGGGGAAAAGTGTGAATGAGCCATTTTTAGGCCAAATCGATGTGTTATAACTCACGGTTTTTGGGGTGTGCTCAGGATCTGGATATTTTTTGGCCAAAAATTGACAGGGGGATCCCAGGAAGGTTATGGATTAGCAAAGTGTGATCCGTTTGGGTCGGTGGGACCGTTTGGGTAGTCAAATGGCCATTTTCGAGCCAAATCGGTGAGCTATAGCTCATGATTTGCTGGGTGTGCCTGGGGCTCGAACGTGTTTTTCACTAAAAATCGACTAGGGGCTCCCAAGCATGTTGTACATTATCCAGGTGTGGTCTGTTTGAGTTGGTAGGGCCGTTTGGTAGGTCTAACAGGCAAAACAACTCTAATGGGCCATTTTTGGGCTAAATTGATGTGCTATAGCTTGCGGTTTTCTAGGTGTTCCTGGGGTCGAGCATTTTTTTGGCCAAAAATCAGCCGAGAGCTCTCAGGCAGGCTGTGGATCGACCAAGTATGGTCCATTTGGGTCGGCGAGGCCGTTTGGGCGATCAAATGGGGGAAATTACACTAATGGACGGGCCAAATTAGTGTGCTATAGCTTACGATTTTCCAGATGTGCATGGGATCGGGCATGATTTTGGCCAAAAATCAATTGAGGGCTCCCAGGAAGTCTCTAAATCATCCAGGTGTGGTCCGTTTGGGTCTGTGGTGCTGTTTGGGTGGTCAAACAGGCGAAATGACGCAAACAGGCTATTTTTAGGCCAAATCTGTGTGCTATAGCTCACGATTTTCTAGGTGTGCCCTGGGCCCGTGTATGTTTTTGGCCAAAAATAAATCGAGGGATCCCATAAAGGCTGTGGATTTGCCAGGTGTGGTCCGTTTAGGTTGGCAGGGCAGTTTGGGCGGTCAAACGGGGAAATGGTTTCGGGCTAAATTAGTGTGTTATAGCTTATGATTTTTTGGGTATGCCCGGGGCCGCCCAGGTATATTTTTGGCTGAAAATCGATCAGAAGGCCCTAGGAAGGCTATGGATCGGCCATATATGGTCTGTTTTGGTTGGCTGGGCCATTTGGGCAGTCAAAAAGGCAATACGACACGAACGAGCCATTTTTGAGCCAAATAATTGTGCTATAGCTCATGATTTTTTGAGTGTGCCCGGGCACGAACGTGTTTTTAGCTGAAAATCAATCGGGAGCTCCAGGTAGGCTATGGATTGGACAGGTGTGGTCCGTTTGGGTCGGCGGGGCAATTTGGGCAGTCAAATAGGCAAAAAGGCGCGAATGGGCCAATTTTAGGCCAAATCAGTTTGCTATAGCTCATGACTTTCTGAGTGTGCCCAGGGCTTCGTCATGTTTTTTGCTAAAAATTGATCGGGGGATCCTAAGAAGGCTGTGGATCAACCAGGTATGGTTTGTTTAGGTCGACAGGTCTATTTGGGCAGTCAAACAGGCAGAACATCATGAACAGGCCATTTTCGAGCTAAATCAGTGTGCTATAGCTCACAGTTTTTTGGGTGTGCCTGGTGACCAGGGCCCGGGTGTGTTTTTGGTCAAAAGTCAATCGGGGGCTCCCAGGCGGTTGTGGATCAGCCAGATGTGGTATGTTTGGGTTGGCAGAACCATTTTGGCGGCCAAATGGGAAAAACGGTGTGAACAGACCATTTTTGGGGCAAATCGGTGTGCTATAACTCATGATTTTCTAGGTGTGCCTGAGGCCCGATCGTGTTTTTGGATGAAAATTGATCGAGGACACCCAGGCAGGTTGTGGATCGGCCAGATGTAGTCCGCTTAGTTGGTGGGACCGTTTGGGTTGTCAAACGTACAAAAAAATTCGAACGGGCCATTTTTGGGCCAAATCGTTGTGCTATAGCTCATGGATTTCTGGGTATGCCCGGGGTCTAGGCATGTTTTGGCCAAATATCAACCGGAGGCCCCCAGGCAGATTGTGGATCAACTAGGTATGGTCTGTTTGGGTCAGCGGGTCCGTTTAGGCGATCAAACGAGCAAAACGGCGGGAACGAGTCATTTTTGGCCCAACCTGGTATGCAATAGCTCACGGTTTTCTGGGTATGCCCAAGGCCTGGGCATTCTTTTGTCTAAAAATCAACTCAGGGCTCCCAGTCAGGATGTGTATTATCTAGGTGTGGTCCATTTGGCTCGGCGGGGCCATTTAGGCGGTCAAATAGGCAAAATGGTACAAATGGGCCATTTTCTAGCCAAATCGGTGTGCTATAGCTCATAATTTTCTGGGTTTGCCCGAGGCCCGGGAGTGTTTTTGTCCAAAAATCAACCTAAGGCTCCCAGGAAGGATGTGGATCGGCCAGGTGTTTTCTGTTTGGGTTGGCGGGGCCGTTTGGGTGGTCAAATAGGAGAAATGATGAGAATGGCCATTTTTAGGCCAAATCGGTGTGTTATAGCTCACGATTTTCTGGGTGTGCCTGGTCATAGGGCGTGTTTTTGGCCAAAAATAGATCGGAGGCTCCCAGGAAGGCCATGGATTAGCCATGTGTGGTATGTTTGGGTCAGCGGGGCCGTATGGGAAGCTAAACGAGCAAAACGGTGTGAAAGAACTATTTTTAGGCCAAATCAGTGTGCTATAGCTTACGATTTTCTAGGTGTGCTCGAGGCTCAATCGTGTTTTTGGATGAAAATCAATCGGGGACTCCCAGGCAGGTTGTGGATCAGCTAAGTGTGGTTCGTTTGGGTTGGTGGGGCTGTTTGGGTTGTCAAATATGCAAAATGATTCAAACGGGCCATTTTTGGGCCAAATCATTGTGCTATAGCTCACGGATTTCTGGGTATGCCCGGGGTTTAGATATGTTTTTGGCCAAATATAGATCAGAGGCCCACAGGCAGGCTGTGGATCGGCCAGGTATGGTCCGTTTGGGTCAGCGAGTCCATTTAGGCAGTCAAACGAGTGAAATAGCGGGAATGGGTTATTTTTGAGCCAATTTGGTATGCAATAACTCATGGTTTTCTGGGTGTACCCGAGGCCCGAGCATGTTTTTAGCTAAAAATTGACCGAGGGCTCCAGTCAGGCTATGTATTGGCCAGGTGTGGTCCATTTGGCTTGGCGAGGCCGTTTGGACGGTCAAACGGGTGAAATGGCGTGAACGGGCCATTTTCTAGCCAAATCGATGTGCTATAGCTCACAATTTTCTGGGTGTGCCCCAGGCCTAGGAGTGTTTTGGCCAAAAATTGATCAGAGGCTCCCAGGAAGGCTGTGGATCATCCAGGTGTTGTTCGTTTGGGTCGGCGGGGCTGTTTGGGAGGTCAAATAGGAGAAATTGAGAGAATGGGCCATTTTGGGGACAAATTGGTGTGTTATAGCTCACGATTTTCTGGGTGTGCATGGGGCTCAAGCATGTTTTGGACAAAAAATTGATCGAAGGCTCCTAGGCAGGTTATGGATCTTCCAGGTGTGGTCTGTTTGGGTCGGTTGGGCCATTTGGGCAATCAAACGGGCAAAATAGCGAGAACGGGTAATTTTTTGGCCAAATCGGTGTGCTATGGCTCACTGTTTTCTGGGTGTGACCGGGGCTCGGGCCTATTTGGCCAAAAATTGACCGTGGGTTCCCAAGCAGTCTGTGGATCGGCCAGGTGTGGGTTGTTTAGGTCGGCGGGGCCATTTGGGCAGTCAAACGAGCAAAACAGCGCCAACGAGCCATTTTTATGCCAAATCAGTGTGCTATAAATCATGATTTTTTGGGTGTGCCCTAGGCCCAGGCGTGTTTTTGGCCAATAATCGATTAGGGGATCCCAGGATGTTTGTGGATCGACTAGGTATGGTCCGTTTGGGTCGGTAGGGTTGTTTAGGCAGTCAAACAGGTGAAATAATGCAAATGGGCTATTTTTGGGCCAAATCGGTGTGCTATAGCTCACGGTTTTCTGGGTGTGCTCGGTCCCCAGTGTATTTTTGGCCAAAGATCGACCGAGGGTTCCCAAGTAGGATGTGGATTTGCTAGGTGTTGTACGTTTGGGTTCGCGGGGCCATCTAGGCGATCAAACGGGTGAAATGATGTGAACAGGCCATTTTCGGGCCAAATTGGTGTGTTGTAGCTCACGATTTTCTGGGTGTCCCTGGGCTCGAGCGTGTTTTTGGTCAAAAATTAATCGGCGGCTCCCAGGTAGGCTGTGGATCGGCCAGGTGTTATCCGTTTGGGTCGGCGGGGCCGTTTGGGCGATCAAATGGGAGAAATGGCGAGAACGGGCCATTTCTAAGCCAAAACAATGTGCTATAGCTCACGATTTTCTGGGTGTGCCCGGGTGTGTTTTTTGCCAAAAATCGATGGGAGGCTCCCAGGCAGGTTTTGGATTAACCAAGTGTGGTCTATTTGGGTTGGCTGGGAAATTTGGGCAGTCAAACGGGTGAAACGGCGAGAACGGGAAATTTTTTGACCAAATTGGTGTGCTACAGCTCACTGTTTTCTTTGTGTGACCGGGGCTCGGGCCTTTTTTTGTCCAAAAATTAATCGGGGGCTCCCAAGCAGTCTATGGATCGGCTAAGTGTGGTTTGTTTGGGTTGGCAGGGCCGTTTGGGTGGTTAAACGGGCAAAACGGTACGAATGAGCCATTTTCGAGCTAAATCTGTGTGCTATAACTCACAATTTTTTGGGTGTGCTCGAGGCCCTGGCATTTTTTTTCAATAATTGAGTGGGGGCTCTCAGGCAGGCTGTGGATCAGCTAGGTATGGTCCGTTTGGGTCGGCGGGGCTATTTAGGCAGTCAAACAGGTGAAATGACGCGAATGAGCTATTTTTAGGCCAAATTGGTGTGCTATAGCTTACGGTTTTCTGAGTGTGTCTGGGCCCCGATGTGTTTTTTTGCCAAAAATCAATCGATGGATCCCAGGTAGGCTGTGGATTTGCCAGGTGTTGTACATTTGGGTCGGCGGGGCTGTCTGGGCGATCAAATGGGCAAAATGATATGAACGGGCCATTTTTTAGCCAAATTGGTGTTCTGTAACTCACGGTTTCTGGGTGTACCCTGGGCTCGAGCGTGTTTTGGGCCAAAAATCGACCGAGGGATCCCAGACAAGCTGTGGATTGGCCAAGTGTAGTTTGTTTGGATTGACGGGTCCATTTGGGTTGTCAAACAGGTGAAACAACGAGAATGAGTCATTTTGGGCCAAATTAGTGTGCTATATCTAATTGTTTTCTCGGTGTGCCCGGGAGTGTTTTTGGTCAAAAATCGATCGGGGGATCCCAGGTAGGCTGTTGATCGGCTAGGTGTGGTCTGTTTGGGTTGGTGGGGTTGTTTGGGCGGTAAAACGGGCAAAACAGTGCGAATAGATCATTTTCGGTCCAAATCGGTGTGCTATATCTCACGATTTTCTAGGTGTGTCCGGATCTCGGTGTGGTCCCTTATATTCACTAAATGCCCTTATTGTATTTGCAAACCATCTGTAATACCCCACATTTTGGGCTAGAACGTAAACTGTCATTTCTTTGCGTAAAGGTTCCAAAAGCCATAAATACAATGAAAATTTGGCATGTTAATAAATTATGTAGTGTGGGAACCTATTTGAGCATGAATTGAGATCATAGAGGTCCCCAAACTCAAGGACGAGTTGAAAGCGTTTCTACCGTTCAAGTTTGAGTGAGCATCGAAAACATGAGTCAACTTTAATCGACCATACCTCTTTGTATATATCGAATTAGAGGGCCTACTATATATCAAATGAAAGGTCTTCGAATTATATTTCCAACGATACCAATTTCGCCAAAATCTTATACCCGAGCAAGAAGTTATGGCTTTGCAAAGTAGAGTGTGTCGCCTAGCATAAGGTGTGCGACGCACACCCTAACTTATTCCAAAAGTTGTGCGATGCACACCCTAATGTGTGCGATAAAGTGTGCGCTGTACAACCTATCTTATGTGATAAGGTGTGCGCCACATACATTATGACCCAAGTGACTTAAACACTCCATTTTTGGGGCAAAATGGTTCTTTTCCCACCCTTATTCAGCTATAAACACGAAATTCAATCCCCAATTCTCCAAAATACATCCATATTCTCTCAAATTCTCTCAAGAACACTTCTTAGGATTTTAAACTAAAAACCCAATTAACTCAAGATTCAACCGTGGGTTTTAGAAGAAAATTAGAGATTTGGAATCCCCAATCTGTAAGCTTCAAGAATTAGTCATGATCTTTCGAAATAGAGGTACATGGGGTTTATCCTAAACTACATGGGCTTGTTGAAATATTCAAGTATGATTTAAAGATCTATCAAGCATGAATTTATAACGAGGTTCTTAGATCCATGATTTTATTATGCATTATGAATGTTTAAAGATATTGATGATTTGGTCTTTAGGCTTTCCCCCTTAAATTGATTTACATGTATATGTATATGTATGAAAAAAATTCAGATTTGAAGATTGTTTGAGAGCATAAATTATGAAATCCCTCTCTTGTGATGAATTTTAAAACGCCCATGTGATTTCTTACTATATGATATGTTTACGAACTATTTTAAACTGCTCTCAGATATGTTGAATATAAATGATTATTTTAGATTTGCTCTGCGTACCAGTACATCTGTATTGACCCCCTCCTCCTATCTCTCAGGCTCTGAGGCTCAGTCTAGGGGTCTAGAAAAGTAGTAGATTTCATCAGACAGATTTGCAGTGTCCTGTTGGTGAGCCTTCTATATTTCAGAAGTCCTGTTTACTTTCAGACAATTATTATTAGTTACAGTTTTGGTCTACTGGGGGCCTTGTCCCAGTTTTTAGATAGTTGTCAGATTTTTATGTAGTAGCAATTTCGCAGACTGTTCCAGATGTTGTTAATGATTTCCGAATTTCATTCCTTATTGTTAAACTTAATCCAGAGTATGACCATTTTTCCATATTAGATCGTAATTCCTTATTTTCTTTTATTATATGAATATTATACATGACTACCAGATGTAGAAGGGTGTTCGAGCCTCTATGGTTCGGGATGCCTGTCATGACCAGGGCCTCGACTCGGGTCGTGATAGAATGGTATCAGAGTCACTCTTGTGTCATCCCTGTCGATGTGGGCCAGAGTTCAAACTAAGTATAGGCGAATACCGGTAAGGCAAGGCAAACCTCAGTCCTGAGTGTAGGCAAATCCCATTCGGTGGGGCAAACCTTAGCGAGGACGCTGAGTCCATAAGGAGGGGTGTATGTAATACCCCAACTTAGGAAAGAGTCCCACATCGAAAAAACACAGGAGGGATACTGGGTATATAAGTGAGAAAGCCTTACTCCCTAGTGACACGTTTTAAAGTCGTGTGGGCATGGGCCCAGAGCGAACAATATCACTAGTGGGTTGGGGTGTTAGAGGGGTTTCTCAAGCCTGTGTGGTTTGGGATACCCATCGCGGCCAGGGCCTCGGGTCGGGTCGTGACTGAATGAACTTGCTATTAGAGAACGGTTCATGGTCCTAGGGTATCTGGAAAATTGCGTCTAGTAAAGTATTATTTATGGGTGTGTAGCGCGCCACACTTATAAGCAGGAGGCTACTAGGCGTTTAGGAATGTTTCTTTTTTCTTCATGTTCTAGTTCGTTCAATAGGGCTAGAATGTTCCTCTTTCATATTCTAATTCATGCTACGGTGTCTCCCATACGAAAGTAAAGTTATCCTAATTCTTTTCTTACTTTGATATGCTCATATATGTCTCATTGTTGAGGTGAATCAAGTGCAAAAGTTTAGAGTTTAAATCGTATGGTCCTTTTTAATTGAGCCATTAAGATTTTAAAATTGTGCAAGGACTTGAGAAGAGTCCGTTAGTCCTTTAGAGTGTATTGATTCTAGTGAGAACTTTGGTTCTGATGAAATCATGCTTTTCAGCCTACAGTATTAAGGGTATTTAGTCCTTTTAAAAATTTATGTTCCAGATGTCATGCTTAAGAGGGAATGGGGAGTATCAAGATGTTGGAACTGTATTTCCACCCGAGTAGTAATATAAGTTAAAGTGTCAGTGTCATGACCTAGTGGTAGTGAGATTAGACCAAGAAGCTGATGTTATGAAGTCACAAAGTTAAGAGTCAGAGTAAGGGTGACTTTTGTGTAAATAAATATTTTAGTTGAATAACCAATGTTTGAGGATGATTTACCCCTTTATAGTGATAGACTAATGTGGTAAATAGTAGTATGTGTGGATTGTATGGTACTCTGTGGGGGAAGTGTTTGACTCAGATTTTTATTTATACAAAGTAAGATGTGTATTCTTAGATCATTGAATACTGCGTGTCAATTTTCTATCTCTTGTAATATGTAATCAAGTTATCATGGTGTTTTTGAAAAATCAAAGTCTAGTGAAGCCCTGTGAGGCCTATTTTGATTCACTAGCAACTTATTGTTCATCTTGTTGTTCTCGTGTTAGTTGGAACTAGGGCTTTAGAGGCGAAATGGAAAGAAAGGTGGTAACGCAATTTATTGAATATATGTATAGCCAAATCTTTTTGCATGAGATTGAGTTGGTAATGAAGTGATACGTCCTTGTGTGTTAGTTTAGTAGAAGGTAAAGAAGGAGTTATTTGTCAAGGTGAATTGTTGTTTGCTTAAAGTATAAAAATGGCTAGATTAGCCAGTAAGTTAGGATTATAGACTCATGGTTGTTTGTGGAATTTGAAAGTAGTCTAAATGTACTCTTGGGTAAGTAAGTGTGATGTGAGAAAACCGTATAAGTAGATAAGATTGTATGGGGTTGTAATATAAGATTAAGGTTGACCATGTCTATTATGTGACTTTACCCCCCCGACCTTCTTTTTGTTGGTAGTTGTAAACTAGTACTACTTGTGAGAAGGTATTAGTAGATTTTTGAGGTATTTGGATAGAATGTCCTAATTTGATGGACTAGTATATATGTTTCCTTCTTCATTTGTGGTAGATGATTGATGCTAGACCATTGGCTTGAATTTAATGTAGGATGTGGATGTAAGAATAATGTCATGAGATTTATGATGTATGTTTTGTGGGAATAAATTAGTAGGCTTAATTTGTTGAAATAGTGCGTGCTAATGAGTTATGATAAGGAAAATCGTAAGGTCATGATAGATTATTGTTGTTATGAAGTTCTAGTGTACTAGTGTTTCTTGATGTTTATTTCATGGTTTCCAAGTGAGAATTGTGCGTTAGGGTGGGTTGTAAATCATGTTTAGCACTAGACATTAAGTTTGATCAGTTGATGGCCATGAAGGTGGATGTGATGATTTCTTAATTAATGATACTAGTTATATGGAAGTGATCTAATAGGCTTGAACAGTGTATGCAAAATCTTAAGTTTATTTGATTCATAATGAAGTATGATGTTGTATGTATGATGTAGAGGTATGCCCAAGGTGATATGGAGTTGCGATATTTTCTAAGGCTATTACATATTATGTGTGGCAAGTGGTACCATTGAGTTGCTAGGTGGAGAAAGACTAGTTAGATGGTATATGGTGTGCTAGATAGCCAAGTTAAGGAGTTCTGATTAATAGAGTTGAGCCTTTTGATATGATATTGATTCTCATGGTAGAGAGATATAAGTTTAGAGTTGCGATATTGGTATGCTATGACGGAAGTAGTATGGTTCATCAAAGGCTCGGTGATTTCCATGTTAAGTGTTAGAAGCTAATTTTGAGTTTTTGAAGATTGAACTTATAGAAATAAGAGTTGAAGCTCTAGAGGGTGTACACTCCGACTATGGGGATACTCATGAAGATTTGAAATTAGTAAGTGTTGAAGTATTATGTGATGACTATTGAGGCTATAAAATGAGAGAGTGTGTCTCAGAAGGTGGTATTAGCAGTGGGTTTTCCACTTTTAAGTGTAGTCATTCGGATTAAGTTCTATGATATGCGTGTACTGTCGTATTCCATACCCCAGAGTGCAGTGGGTGTAGTTCAGTTTAGATTCTGATAAGGGATCTCTCAGACTTAAGATGATGGCTTAAAGCTAAGAGGGAAATCATAAAACAAGTGACCAAGACAGGCTCTTAGATTCTAGTAGTGAAGTCAGTACGATATAGAACATCAGAAAGTGAGGGTGAGGCTAAAACCCATTCTTATCTCAATATTTTTCAGTGATCCCAATACCTACTCATGCCTTACATTTCAGTTCCATGGTCATAGTTCATGTTTATGCATATGATAGAGAATCATGTACTCTTCCAGTTCCAAGATGAGGAGTTCCAGTTCATTCAGTAATCGGAATCACGTCCCATATGTTATGAACTCCAAATTGAGGTCATATAGCTCATGACTCATGTATTTACGTCTTATAGTGTGCTCAGTTTCCATAACTCATGCTTTATGTCAAATGATTGGCGAGAATTAGCTTATAGCCATGTATGCCCTCAATTCAGATTTACTTTGATAAATCCCTGAAGTTGATTTGTTATTCCTTAGGCCTCAGCTAAGTGTCAAGTCTCATATAATATCTTTCCATGCTTCAAGGTTTTATGTTCTAACCTTTTGGTGACTCCTTATGTAATGATAGTGGTGATGAGTGAATTTTTCTTGTTGATGGAAGATCATTGTATGCTTGTTTTAGATAAGTCCATAAGTGTGAAGTGAAATTTGGGGCCAAGTTTTTGATACATGTTATGGTTAATGGAAAATTTATTTGTGTATGTTCTTGGGGTAGTGCGTGGGAGTTGTATTGATGGTGGTTTAGAGAATATATTAAGTACGTCTTGATTAATGTTGCCTTGAAGTTCATATGTGGTTATAAATATAGTCTTGAATGACATGTTGGGATGTAAGTGGAGGAACGCAATATGCGCTAGTGAATCCATAGTAAGAGTTCAAAGTTAGTCATTGAAGTGGTAGGGAACATTATGCTTAGGATGTGATAAAAAAAATATAGAAGGTTGGATCATATGGTTTAGAATAATATTGCGGTGTAGCGTGTTGTATTTTGTGATTTAGAGTTAGACTTGATCACGGTGAAAAGATTTAAGCTACTTTAGATATTAGTAGAAAGATTTATCGATGCCCGTATGAGAATTTTAAGCTGAATTGAATGAGTATGGTAATTAAGGGGGATAGTATGGTTAAGGGAGTATTCAAGGAGTGTGCTAAGCTTGAAAGTAAGAAGTGGCATTACCTAAGGCCTGGTAATTCTATCCTAGTTTATGAGTTATATGTCTATATTCCATGCTATGGAGTAGTGTTATATTTTGTGATTCCTTAGTTGGATGTCTTGTGTAACTCATGCCCAAGATTCTTTGCGCCCTAATACTACTAGAACTTCTTTAGAAAGAGTGTTGAAGAGATACTCCAGTTAAGTATGAGGGTCCAACATAATTCAATCTGTATAGCCAGTAATTTAGTTTAACAGTCAGGCAGACAAGTTACTGTGATTTTCCACCTTTTCACCCAGTCCTACTATCCGAAGTCTTATGCGTGTGACCATCCCAAGAGATAATCTATTCCATCCGTGTAAATTGTGAATTTAGTTCAGTTCAAGTATCATGTTTCAGTTTCAACAATTTAGTCATGACTCAGTTCATAAGAGTTCGGCACACAATTTCAAAATTTTCCAAGTATGTTAGCTCAGACAGTGTAATACCCTGATACGATCTAAGTCAAGTTGTTTCATGATTCATACTTGCATAAGTTATCACTTCTCAGTTCAATATGTATGATTGGATCATGGACACTCCAAGGAAATCCAAAACTCTCAGCATGAATCAACCCCTTGAAGCGAGTAAAGTCAAGTCAGCTGTGAATTCAGTTTCATGATAGAAGTTTAAATGTTTTAGAACAGTTATATCCTTTATTAGAGGACACATCTTGTCCGTGTTATTCCATACCTTTTTGAGCCTCAAAAAGTCCCTACCCATCATTCGGGGATGAATAATCCCAAGGGGGAGATAATGTAACACCCCACATTTTGGGCTAGAACGTAAACTGCCATTCCTTCGCGTAAAGGTTCCAAAAGCCATAAATCCAATGCAAATTTGGCATGTTGATAAATTATGTAGTGTGGGAACCTATTTGAGCATGAATTGAGATCATAGAGGTCCCCAAACTCAAGGACGAGTTGAAAGCTTTCCTACCATTCGAGTTTGAGTAAGCGTCGAAAACATGAGTCAAATTCAATATACCATAGATCTTTTTATATATCAAATTAGAGATACTACTGTATATCAAATGAAAGGTCTTCGAATTATCTTTCCAATGATACTAATTTCACCAAAATCCAACACTCGAGCAAGAAGTTATGGCTTTGTAAAGTGGAGTGTGTCGCCTAGCATAAGGTGTACGATGCACACCCTAACTTATGCCATAAGGTGTGCGATGCACACCCTAATGTGTGCAATAAAGTGTGAACCACATAGCCTATCTTATGCGATAAGGTATGTGCCACATACATTATGACCCAAGTGACTTAAACACTCTATTTTTGTGGCAAAATGGTCCTTTTCCAACCCTTATTCAGCCATAAACACGAAATTCAGTCCCCAATTCTCCAAAATACATCCACATTCTCTCAAATTCTCTCAAGAACACTTCTTAGGGTTTCAAACTAAAAATCCAATCAACTCAATATTCAACCGTGGGTTTTAGAAGACAATTAGAGATTTGGAATCCCCAATCTGTAAGCTTCAAGAATCAGTCATGATCTTCCGAAATAGAGGTATGTGGGGTTTATTCTAAACTACATGGGATTGTTGAAATATTCAAGTATGATTTAAAGATCTATCAAGCATGAATTTATAGCGGGGTTTTTAGATCCATGATTTTATTATGCATTATGAATGTTTAAAGATATTGATGATTTGGTGTTTAGGCCTTTCCCCCTTAAATTGATATACATGTATATGTCTATGTATGAAAAAAATTCAGATTTGAAGATTGTTTGAGAGCATAAATTATGAAATCCCTCTCTTGTGATGACTTTAAATTTGTGGTCTTATTGTGAATGATTTGATATGCATGATTTATGGCTTGAAAATAGTTTACTCAAATACCATAGTATTTTGAGCATGATTTAGAGATTTTGAGAGGGAGTTTCTTGATATAAATGTGTTTTGTTAAAGAGAGAATGATTTTCATAAGATTAATGCTTTTGACATGACCACCTTGTATCATTTGAAATGTTGTCAAAGAGAGTTGCATACATGTGTTTACATGAGTAATTAAAGAAAGGGTTCTTCAAATTGATTTATTGATATAGTGGTCCCAAATTTATATTTTGGAACAGAGATTCTAATATGCTAATAATGACTCAGAAGTAATATGATACGCCCAAATTACAACTCTCATTAGAAAGTGCAAGCGGTCGCTGTCAAATATAGAACCCAACTGGGTTGGGTGTCGAATCCCACAGGGAATACTATGATCACTAAGTATTGTGATTAATATTAGACTGTTGATCGAAGGTTCCAAAGTAAAGGGGGGTTTCAGTTTAAGTGCACAATAATATTATTGGTGTAACAATGAGATGATATGTGTAATAATATTTGATCACAAAGAATGACAAGTTAGGGTTATGTCCACCTTGTAGCTTCTACTTCTCTATTAACTATGAGTAATAAGGATTTATACACACATGCACTTATAGAGAGATGTATTCTAATTCTAAATCCAAGTGTTTCTCAACCATCAAGGATTTATTCACCTTAGTTCTCTCGAATCCAAAGTGTACAACCAATCATACGAACTCTCCAAGTAGTTAATCCTGCTAAGGCATTAACGTGTAAAATAGAGGTTGGAAACCCTATTTTCTTGTCACACTCTCTTTTCCAAACACTAACTTTTCTATCGAACAAGTTATTGCTATAATGGCACATTCCCTATGTGTGCAACCACGAGAATTCAATCATAACAAAGAGAGTAATGATATAAGTGGATTAACACATCATAAATTCAAAAACCCATAGCAATAGAGAGTATACTACAAGGTTTCCATAACCCTAACAAATAAACTTAGCTACTCATGAATAAATCGGAAATCACAATAGAAATATTCATCATACCAAAACTTAGAACGGTCTTGGTGGAGAAGATGAATAGCGAAAATAAGAGAGAAAAATGTTTCTCTCTCTCTCTCCTCAAGCTAAGCCGCTTTCTCTTGTTTTCAAAAAAATACCGAATGTGAATAATCCTTAAAAATTCAGCAATAAGGCTTTTAATAACATCTTTCTCTAATAAATTTCTACTGCATCCTTAACTATTTAAAAATATTGTGTTTGCCCGAGAAAAATTTCCCATACATCACATTCAGTCCAAAAACTGCTTTCCTTTTTATGTGAAGTTTTCTTTGCTGTCCACAGGTCCCCAAAGTGTTGTAATCTTCCTCATTAGTACCTGAAAAGCATGCTAATCACATAGGTCAACTCATTTAACTAAAAATAGACTAAAAGTGCAAGAATTATGTATTTTGTCCTCAAAACTTAGCTAAAACATGGGTAAGTTATGGTGCTTAGACGTATAAATACGCCCAACATCATAATACAAAGGGTTTCACAAAGTTCAGATGTTTTCAGAGAGTCTTTTAAAACGCCCATATGATTTCTTACTATATGATATGTTTACGAACTGTTTTAAACTGCTCTCAGATATGTTGAATATAAATGATTATTCTGTATTTGCTCTGTGTACCAGTACATCTGTATTGACCCCCTCCGCCTACCTCTCAGGTTCTAAGGCTCAGTCTAGGGGTCTAGAAAAGCAGTACATTTCATCAGACAGAGTTGCGGTGTCCAGTTAGTGAGCCTTCTATATTTCAAAAGGCCTGTTTACTTTTAGACAATTATTATTAGTTATAGTTTTGGTCTACTGGGGGCCTTGTCCTAGTTTTCAGATAGTTGTCAGATTTTCATGTAGTAGAGTTTTCGCAGACTATTCCAGATGTTGTTAATGATTTTCGGATTTCATTTCTTATTGTTAAACTTAATCCAGATTATGACCATGTTTCCATATTAGATCGTAATTCCACATTTTATTTTATTATATGAATATTGTGCATGACTACCAGATGTAGAAGGGTGTCCGAGCCTCCATGATTCGGGATGCCCGTCATGGCCAGCGCCTCGGTTCGGGTCATGACACCATCCCCCATTAATATAATACCAACCTCAGATGATACAAACATTATTATAAAAACAATCAATGTTCTCTTATTCATGATACATTTGGTTGAATCAAAGTAATATACTATTGATGACTGACTTGAACTAATCCAACACCTTAAGATATGCATGTTGTGAAAGGTTTTGAGTAGTTTGTCCTTTTTAGATGTAGTTTGTACTAGTCCCTAGTATATTTCATTGATCTTGCTTGAAATTTTATTAGAATGTAATGTTACTAAGATTTGATGTCACTTTGAAGTTGTAAAACTTTCTTCTATTGGATGGGAATATTTTTGAGTTCTCTCTTGGTGTCTTTTGCAGAGTTCTAGTTATTTTGTTTAATTTTTTATTTTAGAAAGTTGTATATGAGGCTTTTTTTAATTGGAATTTTATCGAAAGCGACCTCTCTAACTATCTATGAGTTGGGGTTTATGTTTATGTACTTTCTATCCTCTTTTGGTTTCACGTTGTGAAACTATGTTTGATATTTCTTTTCATTTACCAGCAGTAGCATTCAAGTAACTCTGTAAAATTAGACTAGACATGTTGTATGGACTAACTTATTAATCACAAAGGGAATATCAAATTGTATCATTTACACAATAGTTCATTACACGATTCCTTTGCAAACTATAGTGCACTTAAATTGTCTGTATGGGTACTCAAAAGGCTAAATTTGAATTGGAAGGAGACAACAGAGCTAAGACTGGGGCAACTGAATGAGATGGATGAATTCCGTCTCAGGGAATATGAACGAGAAGATCTATATAAAGAAAAGATGAAAAAAATACCACGATTGAAGGATAGAGAAACGAGACTTCCAAAAAGGTGACATGGTGCTTCTGTTCAATTTAAGACTCAAATTGTTCCCAGGTAAGCTGAAATCTAAGTGGTCAGGCCCTTTTAAAGTTAGCCAAGTTTACTCATCTAGAGTATTGGAACTTGAAAATAATGATGGCAATACCTTTAAGGTAAATGGGCAACGTGTCAAGCTTTACATTGGTCCGAAAGAATCAATGAAAAGTATCACCATTATATCTCTCAATGAAGTTTGAAGTAATCGAGATACCTGAGTCGTGCCGCGACGTTAAATCAGGAACTGCATAGGAGGCAACCCATGAACCCCGAGATTGATCCATTCCAGGTATACTTTAACCCTTAGTTTAGCTTTATTTTTAATTTTAAGTTGAGGGTGTAGGGTAGGATGTTGTTGTAACAATTTTTGGTAGATAATTAGGAGTAATACAGGTACTTGAGGCAGTTATCTTGTTTTGTGACTTTTAAGCACCTCTCAATTGATCTGAGTTTATAACTGTGTGAATTGCATTCATCTGTGACTGCGGTGCATCTTTTTGTGGCATTAGTCTGGCGACTTGACATTTTTGCTGAACAAATTGCATGAATCAAATAAGTAGTGATATGTGATGTACTTATGTGCCATGTGTGTGTGAGGTCTTACTCAGATCCTGCTGTGTGCTAAATCTAGAACTTGCCCTATTAGTCCTGCCTAGGTTGTAAGATAGGGGTTAGGAAATGATCATAGACCATTTTTTATTATTACCCACTTTCAGCCTAAATGACCTTCCCAATGTGAATAATATCCCTTGATCCCTGATTTGAGCCTATATGTCTGTTTCTTTCTGTGAAACCTCTCACATTCCCGTTTACCTCACAATGAACCTGTTTTGGCCCTGGTCATCCTTGGATACTGTGCACCTTGACTTAGGAAAATAGCCTAAGTTAAGGGTGGCTATCATAGGGGTGTGTGATGCAAAATGAGCATAAATAGAGGTAGAATCAGAGAAAAGAATAAAAAGTTAGGTGTGGTGAAAAAGAAATAAGAAAAGAGAAAGTTGTGTTAAAGATGATAAAAAGATAATATGATGATTGAAAAGACCGCATCCATCTTGAGCATGTGTGATCAATAAAAGAAGAGGAAGAAAAGAAGGTTGAGAAGTGAAACCCTAAGAGTTTAGTGTAGTGTAAAGGAGGCATAGTCACTCTAAAATATCCATGAATATCATACCAACCCCTATCCTACATTAAAAGCCTAAGAAAAGCCCTAAAGTGATCTTAACTTACCTACCTGAAGATTTGGGTACTGACTATAAGGGCAAGACTATGGCATTTGACATTCAGTGTTTGGAACTTCATTTTGAGAGTGAGACTTGTGATTATCCCTATGTTTATGTATGTGAATTCTGATATAAGTGAAAAAGGGATTTCTTTATTGTGAGGGCACATTGGGTATGTTGCTAAGTCACTGACTTATTCAGATAGTGTGATCTTGGTATGGCATGATTGTTATTGCTAAACTTTTTCCGTATTTTGATGTTTGTGAGTTGCATGGTTGTTCTTCAAAACATCAATAGTAAGTTTTAAATTGGCTGACCTTGGAGATGGTGAAATTATTCTGAACTAATATGAGTAGTTAGCTGCCAAATTGTACTTTGTATTCTCTTAGTTATGTTTTGGTTGAGGGAAAGCAATTGTTTTAAGTTGAGGGTGTTGATGTGTGAGCATATACTAATACATTTGAGGCTTTTAACTCTAAATAATTGCAAGGTCTTGAGCAACTTTAGTTATTTTCGATTAGTTTATGTTTGATTTTGTAGTTTAAGCTGATATGATAGAGAACCAACATGAAATGAAGCAAAAAAGTTAGAATTTGAAGAAATCTGAAGACAAGTGTGGCTGACGACATTTGTGATAAGTCGCCATCCCTGTGATAAGCTATCAGGCTGGTCGTCATCAATAGACAGAGAATTGGCCTAGAGTGGAAGTTGTGATGACATTTATTGATAAGCCGTCAAGGGTCTGATAAGTTATCAAGTTTGTCATCAGCCTTAAATAGGGAATGAGTTCCAGCTGGTAGAATCGACGACATTTTGTGATAAGCCGTCATAATGGTGATAAGTCGTCAGGAATGCCGTCAGACTTAGGAAGGACATGAGAATTGGAGCAAAAGTGTGACGACATTTCTGATAAGTCATCACAGTCCTGATAAGCTGTCAGAAGTTGTCGTCAACCTAAGACAGGACTAGTGCAGATTTGAAGAAGACCTGACGACATTCTTGATAAGTCGTCAGGATCCTGATAAGGCGTTACCAATAGTCGTCGTCTATTCCGAGAAAAAGTTGTAACCTTGATTTTGTTTCCTTATGTAGGGTAAACTATTTAAAGCTTTGTTTTAGGGTTTTCTAGACATTATTATTATTGTTTTTATTATCATTATTATTCCGTAAAAGGTCGACACCTTGAGTTTTGGATAACATATTTTGATATTTTCTCTTTTTACTTCTCGACTTGAACAACACAACTATTTTTGAGAGATTATTATCAGTATGTGGGATTTTTCCTTTGTGATCTAATCTGCGATTCACTAGTTATTATTCATCTCTGTAAGTTTATCTTTCAAATCATGAATTCAATTACGTGTTTCATTCGTTACATCATGAGTGTCTAAACTCCATTAACCTGAGTTATGAGATCTAGGGTTAGGTCTTGATGAGGTTCTAAGTATTCAAGATTCAAAAGGAGGTAGGATTTCTTGATAATTCTGAAGTTTTAATTAACATCTGTTGGTTGCAAACAGTAGACACACGTGCTTTGATTTTCTTGAGAAAGAAATCAAATATAGTAGGAAGTGAATTATCAATAGGGACTCAAAAATACTTCGTTTAATAATCAACGCTGTAACAAGGTTGGTTAGCCTGAGGTAAAATCTGGGCAGTAAATAGAAATTTCCTAAGTTCGAGAGGATTAGGGAGTTAAATGCTTAAGTAGGTCGAGAGACATTTAAGCATAACATCGATAAAGATAGCTTGTTATCCTACCAACCATGAGAATCTTGAACCACTTTTAGCATCTGTCATGTACCGGAAGCCCTAGTGAACATAATTCTGGTTATTTCATAAACTCTTTATTTACAAACACCGAAAGTAAAGTAACAAACAACAACTTGTTTAACCTAAACCTCCCATTTTAGGAAACATTAAACTATCAGTGGATTAAATCGCAAACAACTTGAGTTCACACCATATTCCCTGTGGGATTCGACCCCAACCTAGTTGGGTTTTATATTGACAACGATCGCTTACATCTATTCAAGAGTGTAATTTGAGCGTTATCACTTCATAGTCGCACTTGTATCAGTTTTGTCCATTTGTTCGCCCAAATAGCCACAAAAATTTAAACGAACCACACTGGGATGATCCCCAACCTACTAGGCATGCCCCGATCAATTTTTGACCTACAACACGCCTGGACCCCGAGCCCACCCCCAAAACGGTGGGCTATAGCACACTGATTTGGCCCGAAAATGCCCCATTCACGACGTTTCGCTCTTTTGTCCATCTAAATGGCCACAAAAATTTATAGAATGATCCCCAACCTCCCTGGCATATCCCGGTCGATTTTTGACCTACAGTATGCCAAATTTTGGGCCCACCACCAAAACAGTGGGATATAGAACATCGATTTGGCTCGAAAATTCCACGTTCTCACCATTTCGCCCGTTTGTCCACCTTAATGGCCAAGAAAATTTAAATGGACCACAATGGGACTACCCTTAACCTCCCTGGAACACACCAATCGATTTTAGGCCTACATCATACCCGGACCCCGGGCCTACCCCTAAAAACGTGGGCTATAGCACATCGATTTGGCTAAAAAATGCCCAGTTCGCACGGTTTTGCCCATTTGTCCACCCAAATAGCCATACAAATTTAATCGGACCACACTGGGACAATCCCCAAACTCCCTGGCATGTCCTGATTGATTTTCGACCAATAGAACAACTGGAACTTGGGCCCACCTCCAAAACCGTGGGCAATAGCACACCAATTCTGCCTTAAAATGCCCCGTTCGTGCAATTTTGCCCGTTTGTCCACCTAAATGGCCACAAAAATTTCAACAAGCAATACTGGATGATTCCCAACCTCCCTGGGATACCTCGGTCAATTTTTAGCATAAAGAACGCCCGAACCACGAGCCTACCCCCAAAACCGTAGGCTATAGCACAACGATTTGACCCGAAAATGCCCCGTTCATACAGTTTTGCCTGTTTGTCCACCCAAGTACCGACAAAAATTTAAACGGACCACACTGGGAAGATACCTAACCTCCATGGCATGTACCGATCAATTTTTAACCCACAGCACGCCCGGACCCCGGACCCACCCTCGAAACCATGGGCTATAGCAGACAGATTTAGCCCGAAAATGCCCGTTCGTTCCGTTTCACCCATTTGTCCACCCAAATAGCCAATAAAATTTAAACGAACCACACTAGAAAGATTACCAACCTCCTTGGCACACCCCGTTCTATTTTTGGCCCACAACACACTTGGACCCCGGGCCCACCCTAAAAATGTGGGCAATAGCACACTAATTTAGCCAAAAAATGCCCCGTTAATGCCGTTTTGCCTGTTTGTCCATCCAAATAGCCACAAAAAATTAAACGGACCATATTGGGATGATTCTTAACCTCCCAGGAACGTCTCAATTGATTTTTAGCCTACAACACGCCCAGACCCCAGGCCCACCCCCAAAACCGTGGTCTATAGCACATAGATTTAGCCCAAAAATGCCTCGTTTGCATCGTTTCACCCGTTTGTCCACCCAAATGGCCACAAAAATTTAAACGAACCACATTGTGATAATTACCAACCTCATTGGCATGCCCTGGTCGATTTTTGTCATACAACATGCCAAGACCTCGAGCCTATCCCCAAAACCGTAGGCTATAGCTCACCGATTTGGCCGGAAATGCCCCGTTCGCGTTGTTTTGCCCGTTTATCGACACAAGTCGCCAAAAAATTTAAACGGACCACACTCGGATGATCCCCAACCTCCCTGGAATGTATCAATCAATTTTCGAACCACAGCACGACCGAACCCTGGGCCTACCTCTGAAACCGTGGGCTATAGCACACTAATTTGGCCCGACAACGTCTGTTCGTTCCGTTTTGCCCATTTGTCCACCTAAATATCCACGAAAATTTAAATGGACCACACTGTGATGATATCCAACCTCCCTGGCACGCCCCGATTAATTTTTGTCCCACAACACTTGATAACGCTCAATCTACAGCTCTCGTAGGAGTGTAAAGCGGTCGTTAGCAAATATAGAACCCAACTGGGTTGGGTATCGATCCCACAGGGAATAGCTTGGTCAACAAGTAAGTAAAGATTACTAGACTTTTAGTGCAAGTCTCGTAAGAAGGGGGGATTCTTGTTTTGCAAGTAATGTAAATAAAAGCTGAAAATAATAAAGTAAAAAGAGAGAGATTGTTACGTAAGTTGTAAACAATGAGAATTGAGGCGTTGGGGTTATGTCCACCTTCTGAGGTATACGTCTCTATTGGCTATGAGTGTGTAGAATTCTGACATGCAATTGCTTATAGAGGATTGTAGTCGATGGTAAATCCAAGCGTCTCTCGACCTAAACAAGGACTATTTCACTTTAACTCTCTCGAGCTTAAAGCGTGTCTAACGGTACGAATTCTCCACGAGGTTAGTCCAGTTACGGCACTAGCTTTTTAATAGGAAAGGGTGTCCTACTACCTTGACATTATCTCTTTTCCAGACAAATAACTTTTCTCTCGAACAAGTTAAATGTTAGACTGGCGTATTCTTGCGTTTGCAACCGCAAAGAATGTAGATTAAGATGAAGAGAATAATGATATAAGCAATATACGTGCCTCGAACTCACAAACTCACAGCAATAGATAGTAACTCATTCGGCTTCCATAACCCCAACAGAGAAGTTTAGTTACCCATGAATGCGAAGGAAATCACGATTGACATTGTTAATATATCACGATATTGAGTAATGGCGTGTAGATCAAGTGATAGGCGTGAGGCGTGAATTCCTAGGCAAAGTAACGATTCTCTTGTTGTGGAATTTAAGAATAGAAGAGTAGAAGAAGAAAATAGAATTGACTTGTAAGATGAGATGTTGAGAGGGATGGAAGGAAGTATTGTGTTCTCCCTCCTTCCTCCCCCCTTGTTCTAAATCTCTAGCATGATAGGGTATTTATAATACCCATATCCTACTCCTACTAAGCTAATGAAATAAATAACCAAATCCTACTAGACTAATGAAATCCTTAACCCAAATGTACTAGGTTAAGGTAACATTATCATAATCCACATAAAATAATGAAATACATAACCTAATTGTACTAGGTTAATGTATCATTGTCAAAATCCAGCTTTGTGTCTGTAAGTCCCCAAAGTCTTCAGAATTGCTGTTTTAGCCCGGGACAGATTTTCCATGCAGCAGTTTTGGTCCCCCAAAGTCTTCAGAAATGCTGTTTTAGCCCGGGACAGATTTTCCATGCAGCAGTTTTGGTCCTTAGGCGTGTAAACTCCCTTCCCTTCCTTCGTGAGCTTTCTTTAGCGTCAAGTAAGCCATAAAATGCTGAATTATGCATCATTTATACCTGAAACTTTACTAATCATGTTCGTTAGCTCATTTACAGGAAAAAGGACTAAAAGTGCATGAAATATATAATTTGTTCTCAAAACTAGGCTAAAATATGGGCAAAATATATTGATCTAGGTGCGTAAATTCGCCTATCATCAACACCCCACACTTAGAGCTTTGTTCGTCCTCGAACAACATATCATGTCCTTCTAAGCATCAACTTAAGGTTTTTACAGAATCAACACAAAACATTTATTAAGACAAGCACAACGATTATCAACCAAGAGTAGCTTTCCGATTATAAGTAGAAACAATTTAACCTCAAGTATAGACTCGTGATGGTGATCAACT
This sequence comes from Capsicum pubescens, assembly GCA_030864215.1. Taxonomy (NCBI): domain Eukaryota; kingdom Viridiplantae; phylum Streptophyta; class Magnoliopsida; order Solanales; family Solanaceae; genus Capsicum; species Capsicum pubescens. Next base: position 160,720,005 of record CM061539.1, read on the forward strand.
CGCATGCAAACGTTAAGGTACAAGGAATCATATATAACTACCCAAAACTCATCAACCATGTGTGTCTCACCATATAGTACCCATAATCACTCACAAATATAGCATATTTTTCAAACATGGGTATCAAAATGTCCTTGCTCTCACTCTCACAAAGAATTCATATGTAGCGACTGATGACCATAGGCTTGCCCTTAATGTAATACTCTACTAAATGTTGGAATGTTAAGATTAGGATCAAGTAGGTCTTTTGATGGTTGTAATGTAGGCTAAGGGACGGGTAGGACTATTTTGGCCAGGAATAGTGACTAAGTTCCTAAGCGCTTTAATACATCACTTTGTATCATTGACACTTTTTTCTTTCAACCTTTCTTCTTTCTTTTTTTTTTTTTTTTTTTTTTTTTTACCACCCTTGTTCTCCTTTTTTTTCAATTTTAAGCACAACTCACTTTTCAGCTTTCTTTTCCTTTTTCTTTTCACAACATACCTCTTATGATAGCATTTTTTTTCTTTTTCATAACACATTCAAGAACCATTCCAATTTATAGCATTATACTCACCCAATTTCCTTTTATGTTGTCACATGACTTTTTCACTTTAAAGCACTTAGGGATTTTGGGATCAAATTACGGTCTTGAAAGAAATGGATTAGGCTTACATACAAGGTTGTCAAAGAAATAGGCTAAAGGCTCAAAAGGGTTAACTAGGATGATGTCCATGGGTAGGTAAAACTGAAGGTAAACATGTATAGGTTGCCAAAGAAATGCCTAAATCATATCCTAAACTTACACTCCTTATTTTCGCTTTGCATACATACCAGGCAAGTTCTAGCATCAGCCACAAACATAGAATATACTATTATCTCACACACACAAGGCACATGGTCGACTTGCTTGGAGGTAATATAGACTCTCGACCCAACAAGTGAAGGAATTGAACCACACAATATCACATAATGAGTCACAACTAGAGCCTAAACGTCTCAATAGTCACAATTGTAGCACATACTCTTGTTATAATCTCATGCTGCCTATCAAAATAATTTCATGCGAAGCTAGAAAAAAATTTACTACTAAAAAAATGAAACAAAAACAAAGCAAACAAACATAGATGCGAGTAGAGAAGTATAGCATGCAATACCACCACCCCACACTTAGTCGGGACACTGTCCTCAGTGGAGAATAAATACGAAGAACCTGGTCAGTCAGACTCGTCCTCAATGTCGGGGGTCATACCCTTTGCATCGGAATCATCATCAGAGTCGTCATCCTCAGAAGTTCCTCATAAGTATCCCACTTAATTCCAAGCGTGAGTCAAGGTATTTGCAGCGAGGAGGGTTCTCCTTGCTCTTTTCGGCCTCTTTTCTTGCCTTTTCGTGAAGTGGTCTTGCTTTGGGTGCCATTGTACCTGAGACTTAAAAAAATGTTCATGTTAGCATCATCTCGATGGATACAATCTATAAACAAGCAGTAGTGGCACCACCCCACACTTAGTTTGTTGGTACAGACTAGTGAAGTGAAAGTGGTCGATTACTCAGACTTCATCGACATATGTTTTAGGGGCTATATTCCAACAAGAAATTCAGATATGTAACACTTCTTGCAATCTTTGCAATACTTTCATGTTAGGTATATCAAGACTTCTTCATAGGGATTACATCATGGTATAGTTTCTATCAATAATCACAATCTCCTATGTCGGTAGGCAACTATAAGTCTTATTCCGATGAGCGAGACATCCCAACATGTAAGTATTCAAGTGACAAGAGCATGCAATGTTCATGACTATAGCAATTCCGCAAGTAGTATAACAATGCATCAAAATCAATTTCTAGTTGGAAACAAGTTAAGAGTATCCTAACGTTCATGTTTACTCACTTGGTTTTGTATCAACAATTCAAACACATTAATATCACCAATATTTCTTCAAGATGTAGCAATTCGTAATAGACATAGCAACGTAGCACTTACGAAAAATAGATGAAGAACAAGAGAGTACTTACGTGATTGAAGCCTTTGGAGATGTTCTTGTGAAGTGGGAGAGCAAAAAGAAAAGTTTTGAGATGATTTGGAGAGTATATGCGGCGCCTAGGTCAAGTTTTCAATGTGTTTGTGTTTCAAGACTAAGTCTCCTTTATATAGGAAGAGAATGGGTCGGGTTTTGACCCATTTACAATCGGTTTTGGAGACAAAAATGCTACATATGCGGCGCATAATGCTTGGCATAGTCATGGTATATGCGGCGCATTGTCTATGGCATAATGAGACATATGCGCCGCATAGTCTATGGCATTTTTAGACATATGCGCCGCATAGTCTATGGCATATGAGATACTGAGACCAAATGCCATAGCATAGGCGGCGCATAGTCAAAAGCATACCTAGGAATAGGCGGCGCATAGTGTATAGCACACTAGATTCCGAGACCTTAGGCTATAGGATAGGTTGTGCATCATTCGTGGCCTAGTTTTACCAAGGCCTAGCCTTCCTCGAAGCCTATTTTGGCGTGAGAAAGGCTCAATCCATAGCCTTATGCATCACCCTTCCTAACTTACCAACTTTACCATACAATGCGTCCAAATCGTCAATTGAAATCAATCTCCTCGTTGACTACTTCTTGCACCTATATTCGCTCAAACAAATGAAAACGATTAGTACGATGGGTTGCCTCCCACCAAGCGCCTTAGTTTTGGTCGTGGCACGACTCTTATTTTTGGATTTTCATTAATTAAGAACAAATCAAGTACTAGAATGAAAGAAAACGATAAACGATAAATGAAAAATGATAAACGATGGGTTGCCTCCCATCTAGCGCCTTATTTATTGTCGTGGCACGACATGGTTACCTCGAGTACTCAGACTTCGTCGAGATAGATGGTGGATCGTTTTCTGAATGGATTCAGACGACAATGAGGCTTACTTGTAGGAGGGGTACCAATTATATCATCAATAGTCCAACCCATAGCTCTCATGTATCTCTTCAGAGCAGAGATAAGAGCCTCTACGTGCTGTTTACTTAAATCATCCGCACTCACCGGAAGTATCTTTATACTTTCCAAGAACACATACCTTAGATAATCGGGGAGCTCTTTCGATTCTTGCATTGGTGGCTCTTCAAGGGAAGTCTTCACTGTAGGTGAAGGTTGATTCTTAAGATCACGGTCCGGTTGCTTAGGAGTATGGGAATAGGACTCTATTTCTGTTAGAGCACCCATAAGTTCTTCATAATCTTCATTATCCTCATGTTCAACTTTCAGTGGCGCAGCAGACAATGGATCAACAGTAGGTTGTTTCTCTATAGATAATGCTTTCATATCCTCATGATGAACATCAGCTACAGATAACTCATTCATATCGCTGGGCTGCTTCATGGCTTTGCATATATCAAAGCGGACCACTTCGTCATTAATTCGAAACAAAAGCTCATTATCTTTCATGTCAATAAGCACACTTCCAGTTGCGAGGAAGGGGCGTCCCAAGATTATGGGAACGTCAGAATCCACCTCTCAATCCAGAATAACGAAGTCTGCAGGAAAGATAAATGAAGATACCTTCACCAACACATCATTCAAGATACCCACAGGTCGTTTTACCGTCCTATCAGCCATCACGAGCCTCATATTGGTTGGTGTTGGATCTCCTAGCCCCAACTTCTTGTAGACGGATAGTGGCATCAAATTGATGCTAGCACCCAGATCGCACAATGCCTTGGCAAAATTCATAGATCCAACCGTGCAAGGAATAGTGAAGGCACCGGGGTCTGCCTTCTTCTGTACTAAGGACCTTGTGGCAATTGCACTGCAATGATGAATATTATCTGCCGGCTCATAGCTTACTGCCCTCTTCTTCGTCAACAGGTCCTTCATGAATTTAGCGTACCCAGGCATTTTTTCTAGAGTCTCTACCAACGGAACATTAATGGTCAGCTGCTTCAACATGGTCATGAATTTGCTGAACTTTGTATCATCCGCCACCTTCTTCAATCTTTGGGGAAAAGGTGGTGGTGGGTATGGCATTGTTCTCTCCACGGCTTTCTTCTCCTCTTGCTTCCATTTTTCAGCTTTTCCAGGCTGCACGTCGTGAGGAGTGACGTTAAGGACATTAGGATCGGCTGCTGCGGCATCTTCCCCTTTTGCCTTATCATCAATTTTCGCCTCTTCGTTAGCCACTTGCTTGCCTTTTTCTGAAGTTTCCAGCACCTTACCACTTCTGGTAGTAATGGCCATGCATGACCCATCATTCCTTGGGTTTTGCACGGTGTCGCTAGGTAAAGTGCCAGCCTTTCTTTGATTGAGTGCTGCTGAAAGTTGGCTCAATTGCTGCTCTATTTTCTTGATTGAAGTGGAATGTGAATCAACTAATTGCTTCATAGAGGACAAATCATTTATTACCTCCGTTACTCCCGCGCTATTTGCTTCCACTCCTTTCAGTAATTTAGCCATCATGTCTTCCATACATCCAGAACTAGATGTGGTGGTGTCACGTCTTCCAGGGGGAACATACACACCACTATTGTCATTCTTGTTCTTCCAACTACCTTGGTCCTTGTTTCCAGATTTCTCATAGTAGTTCCGACCTTGGTTTCCTTGGGCATTCCCTCGGAAACCCCCCTGATTGTTCAAGTAGTTGGCCTCCTCTTCCGAATCAGATTCGTCTCTTCCTTTTAGCGCCATAACTTTCACTTTTTCGGTCTTCCCTGATAATAAATGCTTTGTAAGAAGATCCATTTGTGTTTTCATGTGCGTCATATCTTGATCACGTTCTTCTTGTCTACGCCTCTGCTCTGTGGTCATGCCAATAGATAAAGTGGAGCTTGCTACCTCAGAATCCCTGGTATGCCAAGCTCTACTTTGTTTCGTCATGCGATCTAACATATTGCTTGCTTGACCAAAGGTGAGGTCCATAAAAGATCCTCCAGCTGCGTTATCCACCACTGGTTTAGTTATTGAATTCAAGGCTCTGTATAGTATCTCCATTAGGTGAACATTAGTCATATGATGGTTTGGACACCTCGCTAGCTTTGTCTTGAACCTCTCCCATGTTTCATGAAGAGCTTCAGTGGGAAGCTGACGAAAGTTGCTGATTTCATCTCTTAATTGTGCTCTTTTGGATGGCGGAAAGAATCTTTCTAGGAAAGCGTCTCTCAATTGCCTCCAATTTGTAATAGAATCAGGAGTCAGCCCATTCAACCATAGTGTTGCCTCCCCAGACAGAGACAATGGAAATAAGCGTAACCGAATTGCATTCTGACCAACTCCAGGATTGTCAAAAGACTTGCATGTAGAAATAAAGTTGATGAGATGCATATTCGGATCATCGCCTGCTAGTCCACCAAATAATCCCTTGAGTTGCAATAACTGAATCATGGTGCTTGTGATGTTGAACTTGGCTCCGGGCGCTAATGGTGGAGGAATAATGGCTCCTGTGGCTCCGGCTCCATCAAGATCATCATCATCATCGTCGAAAGCTGGTTGCATGGGTTGGCGGTCATACCTAAACCGAGCTTGTCGATCTCTTCTCTGCATGGGTGCCGCCATCTCAGCAGTATGTCGTGGGTTTAGTAGCTCCTCATCGCCCAGGTCCTCCTCATCAAGATTTGTTGCACGCCCTGGGTTATCAATATTCTGCTGATGCGCTTGAGCATCCATCCTTTCAATTTCACGTTGTGCATCCATTGATGCACAGAACAAACCTGAATAAAACAAAAACAACAACTAAAAGTAAAAGTACGAGAATCTTTGACCAAAGGGTCTAGTAATTTTCACGAACTTGATTGACACTTGTATTCCCCGGCAGCGGCGCCAATTTTTGATAACGCTCAATCTACAGCTCTCGTAGGAGTGTAAAGCGGTCGTTAGCAAATATAGAACCCAACTGGGTTGGGTATCGATCCCACAGGGAATAGCTTGGTCAACAAGTAAGTAAAGATTACTAGACTTTTAGTGCAAGTCTCGTAAGAAGGGGGGATTCTTGTTTTGCAAGTAATGTAAATAAAAGCTGAAAATAATAAAGTAAAAAGAGAGAGATTGTTACGTAAGTTGTAAACAATGAGAATTGAGGCGTTGGGGTTATGTCCACCTTCTGAGGTATACGTCTCTATTGGCTATGAGTGTGTAGAATTCTGACATGCAATTGCTTATAGAGGATTGTAGTCGATGGTAAATCCAAGCGTCTCTCGACCTAAACAAGGACTATTTCACTTTAACTCTCTCGAGCTTAAAGCGTGTCTAACGGTACGAATTCTCCACGAGGTTAGTCCAGTTACGACACTAGCTTTTTAATAGGAAAGGGTGTCCTACTACCTTGACATTATCTCTTTTCCAGACAAATAACTTTTCTCTCGAACAAGTTAAATGTTAGACTGGCGTATTCTTGCGTTTGCAACCGCAAAGAATGTAGATTAAGATGAAGAGAATAATGATATAAGCAATATACGTGCCTCGAACTCACAAACTCACAGCAATAGATAGTAACTCATTCGGCTTCCATAACCCCAACAGAGAAGTTTAGTTACCCATGAATGCGAAGGAAATCACGATTGACATTGTTAATATATCACGATATTGAGTAATGGCGTGTAGATCAAGTGATAGGCGTGAGGCGTGAATTCCTAGGCAAAGTAACGATTCTCTTGTTGTGGAATTTAAGAATAGAAGAGTAGAAGAAGAAAATAGAATTGACTTGTAAGATGAGATGTTGAGAGGGATGGAAGGAAGTATTGTGTTCTCCCTCCTTCCTCCCCCCTTGTTCTAAATCTCTAGCATGATAGGGTATTTATAATACCCATATCCTACTCCTACTAAGCTAATGAAATAAATAACCAAATCCTACTAGACTAATGAAATCCTTAACCCAAATGTACTAGGTTAAGGTAACATTATCATAATCCACATAAAATAATGAAATACATAACCTAATTGTACTAGGTTAATGTATCATTGTCAAAATCCAGCTTTGTGTCTGTAAGTCCCCAAAGTCTTCAGAATTGCTGTTTTAGCCCGGGACAGATTTTCCATGCAGCAGTTTTGGTCCCCCAAAGTCTTCAGAAATGCTGTTTTAGCCCGGGACAGATTTTCCATGCAGCAGTTTTGGTCCTTAGGCGTGTAAACTCTCTTCCCTTCCTTCGTGAGCTTTCTTTAGCGTCAAGTAAGCCATAAAATGCTGAATTATGCATCATTTATACCTGAAACTTTACTAATCATGTTCGTTAGCTCATTTACAGGAAAAAGGACTAAAAGTGCATGAAATATATAATTTGTTCTCAAAACTAGGCTAAAATATGGGCAAAATATATTGATCTAGGTGCGTAAATTCGCCTATCATCAGCACTCTCGAACCCCGGGCCCACCCCCAAAATCGTGGGCTATAGCACACCGATTTAGCCCGAAAATGCCTCATTCACGTCATTTTGCCCGTTTGTCCACCCAAATGATCGTGAATATTTAAACGGACCACACTGGACTAATCCCCAACCTTCCTGGCATGCCCCGATTAATTTTTGTCCCACAGCACGTCCGGACCCCGAGCCCATCTCACAAATCGTGGTCTATAGCACACCGATTTGGCTAAAAAATGCCCTGTTTGTGTCGTTTCGCCTGTTTGTCCACCCAAATAGCCACGAAAATTTAAACAGACAACACTGGAATGATCCCCAACCTCCTTGGAATACCCCGATAGATTTTTGGCCCACAGCATGCTCGGACCCCGAGCCCATCCCTGAAACCGTGGGATATTGCACACCGATTTATCTCGAAAATGCCCTGTTCGAATCGTTTCTCCCGTTTATCCACCCCAATGGACACAAAAATTTAAACAGATTATAATTAGATGATTCCCAACCTCCTTAGCATGCCCCGGTCAATTTTGGCCCACCAAATGCCCGGCCCCCGGGACTACCCCTAAAACTGTAGGTTATAGCACACCTATTTTGCCCGAAAATGCCCCGTTCATGCCGTTTCGCCTGTTTGTCCACCCATATGGCCACAAAAATTTAAACGGACCATACTGGGGTGATCCCCAACCTCCCTGGCATGCCTCAGTTGATTTTTGGCCCACAGCACGCTCGAACCCCGGGTCCACCCCTTAAATCGTGGACTATAGCACACCGATTTGACCCAAAAATGCCCCATTCGTGCTGTTTCACCCATTTGTCCACCCAAAGGCCACAAAAATTTAAATTGACCACACTGGGAAGATCTCCAACCTCCGTGGCACGCCCCAATCAATTTTTAGCCCATAGCACACTAGGATCCCGAGCCCACCCCCGAAATCGTTGCCTATGGCTCACCGATTTTTCCCGAAAATGGCCCGTTCATGCCGTTTTGCCTATTTGTCCAACCAAATAGGCAAGAAAATTCAAAAAGACCACATTGGTATGATCCCCAACCTCCCTGACAGATCTCGGTCGATTTTTTGCCCACAGAACACTTGGACCCCGTGCCCACCCCTAAAACCGTGGGCTATAGCACACCGATTTGGCCTGAAAATTCCCCATTCGCGCCGTTTCGCTCCTTTGTCCACCCAAATGGCCATGAAAATTCAATCGGACCATACTGGGACGATTCCCAATCTCCCTTGCATGCCTCGGTCGATTTTCAGCCTATAGCACACCCGAACTCTGAGCCCACCCCCATAACCGTGGGCTATAGCACACCAATTTTGCCAAAATGCCCCGTTCGCACAGTTTGTCAACTCAAAGTGCCACAAAAATTTAAATAGACCACACTGGGAAGATCCCCAACCCCCCTGCCATGCCACGATCGATTTTAGGCCCACAGCATACTTGGGCCCTGGGCCCACCCCCAAAACCGTGGGCTATAGCACACTGATTTAGCTCGGAAATACTCCTTTCACGTCGTTTTGCCCGTTTGTCCACCCAAATGGCCATGAAAATTTTAAAGGATCACACTGGGACAATCCCAACCTCCCTGGCATGCCTCAGTCAATTTTTGATCCGCAGCACACCCGGACCCCGAGCCTACCCCCGAAACTGTGGGCTATAGCACACTGATTTGGCTCGAAAATGCCTCGTTCGCGCCGTTTCACCCATTTACCCACCCAAATGCCCCTAAAAATTTCAACAGTCCAAACTTGGACGATCCCAACCTCCCTGATATGCCCTAATTGATTTTCAACCCATAGCATACTTGAACCCCGGGCCCACCCCCAAAACCGTGGGCTATAGCACACTGATTTGGTCCAAAAACTCCCCGTTCGTGTTGTTTCGCCCGTTGTCTACCCAAATAACCACAAAAATAAAAATGAACCACACTAGGACGATGACCAACCTCCCTAGCATACCCCAGTTAATTTTTGGCCCACAGCACACCTGAGCCCACCCCCGAAACCATGGGCTATTGAACATCAATTTTGCTAAAAAATGCCTCATTCACGTTGTTTCGCCTGTTTGTCCACCCAAATGGCCATAAAAATTTAAATGGACCTTACTGGGATGATCCCCAACCTCCCTGGAATTCCCAGTGGATTTTTGGCCCACAGCACAGCCGAACCCCGAGCACACTTTTGAAATCGTGGTCTATCGTACACCGTTTGGCACGAAAATGCCCCGTTCGCACCGTTTCGCCCGTTTGTCTACCCAAATGGACACAAAAATTTAAACGGACCATAATGGGATGATCCAAAACCTCCCTAGAATGCTACGATCAATTTTTGACCCACAGCACGCAAGAACCCGATCGCACCCCTAAAACCGTGGGCTATAGCAAACCGATTAGGCACGAAAAGAACTCATTTGCGTTGTTTCTCCCTTTTGTCTACCAAAATGGCCACAAAAATTTAAAAGAACCTAACAGGGATAATCTCCAACCTCCATGGCATGCCTCGTTCAATTTTTGGCCCACAGCATACCGGTCCTAAGCCCACCTCCAAAATCGTGGGCTATAGCACACCGATTTGGCTTGAAAATGCCCTATTTTCGCCGTTTTGCTCGTTTGTCCACCCAAATGGACACAAATATTTAAACAGACCGCACTAGGATGATCCCCAACCTCCTTGGCATGCCTCAGATAATTTTTGGCCAACAGCACGCTAGGACCCCAGGCCCATCACTGAAACCGTGGGTTATAGCACACCGATTTGGCCCAAAAACACCCCATTCACACTGTTTTGCTTGTTTGTCCACCCAAATGGCCACAAAAATTTAAACAGACCACACTGAGATTCCCTAATCAATTTTAGTCCCACATCAATCTTGAACCCCCACCCCACCCCAGAAGCCATGTGCTATAGCACACCAATTAGGCCCGAAAATGCCCCATTCATACCGTTTCACCCGTTTATCCACCCAAATAGCCACAAAAATTTAAACGGACCACACTGGGATGATTTCCAACCTCCAAGGTATGCCCCGGTCTACTTTATACCCACATCACGCTCGTACCCCAAGTCCACTCCAAAAATTGTAGGCTATAGCACACCGTTTTGGCCTGAAAATGGCATATTCGCGTTGTTTCACCCGTTTGTCCACCAAAATTGCCACAAAAATTTAAACGGACCATACTGGAACGATCACCAACTTCCCTGGCATGCCTCAATCAATTTTTTTCCCACAACACTCCCGAACCCTGGGCCCACCCCCAAAACCATGGACTATAGCACATAAATTTAACCCAAAAATGCCCCGTTCATGCTGTTTCACCTATTTGTCCAACCAAATAGCCACAAAACTTTAAAAGGACCACTGGAATGATCCCTAACTTCCCTGGAAAGCCTCGATCAATTTTTATCCCACAGCATACCCGGACCTCTGGCCTACCCCAAAAATCGTGGGTTATAGCACAACGATTTTGCCCAAAAATGCCCTGTTCACATCGTTTTGCCCGTTTGTCCACCCAAATGGCCACAAAAAATTAAACGGACCATATTAGGATGATCCCCAACCTCCCTGGCATGCCCTGATCAATTTTTGACTCATAGAACGCCCGTATCCTGGGCTCACCCCCGAAATCGTAGGATATAGCACAATGATTTGGCCCGAAAATGCCCCATTCGCGCTGTTTTGCCCGTTTGTCCATCTAAATGGCCATAAAAATTTAAACGAACCGCACTAGGATGATCCCCAACCTTCCAGGCATGCCCCGATCAATTTTGGACCCACAGATCATCCGGAACCCAGCCCACCCCTAAAACCATGGGATATAGCACACTGATTTAGCCCGAAAATGCCCCATTCATGATGTTTCACTCGTTTGTCCACCCAAATATCCACGAAAATTTAATTGGACCACACTGGAATGATACCCAACCTCCCTGGCACGTGTCGGCTATAGCACATCGATTTGGCCTGAAAATACCCCGTTCTCACTATTTCATCCGTTTGTCCACACAAATAGCCATGAAAATTTAAACGGTCCACACTGGGACTATCCCAGACTTCCCAGGCATACAACGGTCGATTTTATGCCTACAACATGCCTGTACCCCTGGCCTACCCCCAAAACCGTGGGCTATTACCCACCAATTTGTCTTGAAAATGCCCCGTTCGCACCGTTTTGCCCATTTTTCCACCCAAATGGCCACAAAAAGTTAATCAAACCACACTAGGATGATCCCCAACCTCCCTAGCATGCTCCAATAAATTTTTGTCCCACATCACGCCTAGAACCTGGGCCCACCCCCAAAACCGTGGGCTATGACACATCGATTTGTCTCGAAAATGCCCCGTTCGTGCTCTTTCGCCCATTTGTCCACCCAAATGGCCACGAAAATTTAAATGGACCATACTAGGATGATACCCAACCTCCTTGGCATGCCCCAGTTGATTTTTGGACTCCATCATATTGGGACCCCAGGCCCACCCCCAAAACCATGGGCTATAGCACATCGATTTGGCCCGAAAATGCCCTATTCGTGCTGTTTTGACCGTTTGTACACCCAATTGGCCACGGAAATTTAAACGGAACACACTGGGATGATCCCCAACTTCCCTGGCATGTCTTAGTTGAGTTTTGGCCTACAGCACGGCCGGAACCCAGGCCCACTCCCAAAACCGTGGGCTATACCACATCGATTTTGCTCGAAAATGCCCTGTTTTTGCCTTTTCGCTCGTTTATCCACCCAAATGACCACCAAAATTTAAACGGACCATACTTGGATGATTCTCAACCTCACTAGCACACCCCAATCAATTTTTGGCACACAGTAAGTGAGACCCCGAGCCTACCCCTAAAACCGTAGGCAATAGCACACCGATTTGTCCTAAAAATGCCTGGTTCGAGTAGATTTATCCGTTTGTCCACCCTAGTGGCCACAAAAATTTAATCGGATCATACTTGAATAATCCCCAACCTCCCTGCATATCCCGATCAATTTGTGACCCACAACATGCCGTCCACCCCTGAAACCGTGGGCTATAGCACACCGATTTGGATCGAAAATGCCCGTTAGCACCGTTACACACATTTGTCCACCCAAATGGCCAAAAAAATTTAAACGGAATATACTGGGATGATTCCCAACCTCTCTGTCATGCCCCAGTCGATTTTTGGCCCACAACACGCTCGGACCTTGGGCCAACCCCCAAAACCGTGGGCTATAGCACATTGATTTAGCCTGAAAATTCCCCGTTCATGCTGTTTCGCCTGTCTGTCAACCCAAATGGCCACAAAAATTTAAACGAACCACATTGGGATGATCCCTAACCTCCCTAGTATGCCTCGGTCGATTTTTGGCCCACAACACGCCTGAACCCTGGGCCCATGCTCGAAACTCTGGGCTATAGCACACTAATTTGGCTCGAAAATGCCTTGTTCTCACCGTTTTGACCTTTTATCCCCCAAATGGCCACAAAAATTTAAACGTACTGCACTGGAATGATCCCTAACATCCCTGGAATGTTCTGATCGAATTTCGGCCCACAACACGCCTGGACCCCGGGCCCACCCCCGAAACCATGGGGTATAGCACACCGATTTGGCCAAAAAATGCCCCGTTTGCACTGTTTTGCTTGTTTCCACTCAAATGTCCACAGAAATTTGAATGGTCCACACTGGGATGATCCTCAACCTCCCAAGCACATCGTTCGCACTGTTTCACCCATTTGTCCACCCAAATGGCCATAAAAATTTAAATAGACCACACTGGGACAATCCATAACCTCCCTAGAACGTCCCATTTTTTTTGGCCCACAGCACGCCTGGACCCCGGGCATACCTTCAAAATCATGGGCTATAGCACACTATTTGGCCCAAAAATGTCTCGTTAGCTCGGTTTGTCCACCCAAATGACCACAAAAATTTAAATGGACCACACTGGGATGATCACCAACCTCCCTAGTATGCCCCGATCGATTTTCGACCCACAGCACAGCCAGACCTCGGCTCCACCCCCAAAATCGTGGGCTATAGAACATTGATTTGACTCAAAAATTCCTCGTTCGCGCCATTTCTCCCGTTTGTCCACCCAAATGGCCTAAAAAATTTAAACGGACCACACTGGGATTATCCCCAACCTGGGCACGCCTCGGTCGACTTTTGGTCCCCAGGACGCCCGGACCCCAGGCCCACCCTTAAAAATCAAGGGCTATATCACACTGATTTTTCCTGAAAATGCCCTGTTCGCGCCGTTTTGCCTGTTTGTCCGCCCAAATAGCCACAAAAATTCAAACGGACCATACTGGGACAATCCCAACCTCCATGGCATGCCTTGGTAATTTTTCAGCCCATAACATGCCTGGACCCCTGGCCCACCCCCAAAATCGTTGACTATAGAACACCGATTTGGCCCAAAAATGCTCCGTTCACGCTGTATCAACCGTTTGTCCACCTAAATGGCCATACAAATTTAAACGGACCACACTGGAATGATCCCCAACCTCCCTAGAAATCCCCGATCAATTTTCAACCCACAGAAGCTCGAACCTCGGGCCCACCCCTAAAACTGTGGGCTATAACACAATGATTTAGCCCAAAAATGCTCCGTTCACAATGTTTCGCCCGTTTGTCCACATAAATGGCCACAAATATTTAAACGAACAATACTAGGATGATCCTCAACCTACCAGGCATGACCCGGTTGATTTTTGACTCACAGCACGCCAGGACCCCAGGCTTACCCTCGAAACCGTGGGCTATAGCACACTGATTTAGCCCGAAAATGCCCCGTTCATGATGTTTCACCCGTTTGTCCACCCAAATAGCCAAAAAAATTTAAACGGACCATACTGAGATAATTCCTAACCTCCCTGGCACACAATGATTGATTTTTCGCCCACAGCATTCCCGAATCCATGTCCGTCCCCCAAAACCGTGGGCTATAGCACATCAATTTGGCCCAAAAATACCCTATTTTCGCTGTTTCACTTGTTTGTCCACCTAAATTGCCATGAAAATTTAAACGGACCAAACTGGGATGATACCCAACCTCCTTGGCATGCCTCAGCCGATTTTAGGCCCACTGCACGCTCGAACCCCGGGCTCACCCCCAAAATCGTGGACTATAGTACACCGATTTGTCCCAAAAATGCCCCATTCGCGCTGTTTTGCCCATTTGTCCACCCAAATGGCCACAAATATTAACCGAACTATACTGGGATAATCCCTAACCTTCCTGGCATGCTTCGATTGATTTTTTGCCCACAGCACACCTGGACTCTGGGCCCACCCCCGCAACCAAGGGTAATAGCACACTGATTTGGCCCAAAAATGCCCCGTTCGTGCAGTTTTGCCTGTTTATGCACGCAAATAGCCATGAAAATTTAAACGGACCACACTAGGACGATCCCCAACCTCCCGGGGTTGCCTCGATCAATTTTTCGTCCACAAAAAGCCTGGACCCTAGGCCCACCCCCGAAACCATGGGCTATAGCACACCGATTTTGCAAGAAAATGCCCCATTCGCGCAATTTCGCCCGTTTGTCAACCCAAATGGCCACAAAAATTTAAACGGACAACACTGAGATGATCCTTAACCTCCCTGGCATGCCCCAGTCGATTTTTGGCCTATAGCATATCTGAAACCCGGGCCCACCCCCAAAATCGTGAGCTATAGCACATCAATTTGGCTAAAAAATGCCCCTTTGGCGCTGTTTCCCCTATTTGTCCATCCAAATGGCCACGAAAAATTAAATAGACCACACTGGGATGATCCCCAACTTCCCCAGCATACCCTAATCGATTTTTGTCCCACAACATACCCGAACCTCGGGCCCACCCCCGAAACCGTAGGTTATAGCACATCAATTTGGCTCGAAAATGCCCAATTCACATTGTTTTGCCCGTTTGTCCACCCAAATGGCCACAAAAATTTTAATGGATCACACTTGGACGATCCCCAACCTCCCTGTCATGCCTAGGTCAATTTTTGTCCCACAACACTCCCGGAACCTAGGCCCACCCCCAAAATCGGGGGCTATAGCACATTGATTTGGCTCGAAAATGCCCCGTTCACGCCGTTTTGCCCATTTGTCCACCCAAATGGCCACAAAAATTTAAACAAACCACAATGGGAAGATCCAAACCTCCCTGGCATACCCTGATCAATTTTCGGCCGACAACACGCCCACACTCCGAGCCTACCCCCAAAATCGTAGGCTATAGCACACCGATTTGGCTTGAAAATGCCCTATTAATGCCATTTCGCCTGTTTGTCTAGACAAATGGCCATGAAAATTTAAATAGACCACACCGGAACTATCCCCAACCTCCCTAGTTTGTCCCGATTGATTTTCTACAAACAACATTCCCGGACCCTGGGCCCACCCCCAAAACTGTAGGTTATAGCACACCGATTTGGCCAAAAAATGCCCCGTTTGTACCGTTTTGCCCATTTGTCCACCCAAATCGACATAAAAATTTAAATAGACCACACTGGGATGATCCCCAACCTCTCTGACACATCCCGATCGATTTTCGGCACAAAGAACACTCGGACCCTGGGCTTACCTCCAAAACCGTGGGCTAATAGCATATCGATTTAGCCCGAAAATGCCTCGTTCAAGCCGTTTCGCTTGTTTGTCCACCCAAATGGCCACAAATATTTAAACGGACCACACTAGGATGATCTCCAACCTCCCTGGAATGGACCGACAAACTTTTGGCCCACAGTATGCCTGGACCCCAGGCCCACCCCTAAAATCGTGGGCTATAGCACACCGATTTAGCCCGAAAATCTGTTTGCGCCGTTTCGCATGTTTGTCCACAGAAATAGCCTTGAAAATTTAAACGGACCATACTGGGATGATCCCCAACCTCCTTGGAACGCCTAGGTCATTTGGACCACATCACGCACGAACCTCAAGCCCACCCCTAAAACCGTGGGCATAGCACACCGATTTGGCCTAAAAATGCCCTATTCATGCCGTTTTGCCCTTTTATACACCCAATTGGCCACGAAAATATAAGCGGACCATACTGAGATTATCCCCAACCTCCCTGGCACATCTCGGTCAATTTTTGGCCTAAAGCACTCCCGGACCCCAATCCCACCCCCAAAATCGTGGGCTGTAGCATTCCGATTTGGTCCAAAAAGCCTCGTTTGCATTGTTTCGCCCCTTTGTCCACCCAAATGGCTATAAAAATTTATACGAACCACACTGGGATGATCCCCAACCTTCCTGGCATGCCTCGATTGATATTTAGCCCACAGCACGTCTGAACCCCAGGCCCACACCCAAAACCGTGGGCTATAGCACACCGATTTAGCCCAAAAATGCCCCGTTCACGCTGTTTCACTCGTTTGTCCACCCAAATAGCCACGAAAAATTAAACGGACCATATTAGGAAAATCCCAACCTCTCTGGCATGCGCCGATTGATTTTCAGCCCACAACACGCTTGGACCCCGGGCCCTCCCCAAAACCATGGGCTATAGCACACCGATTTGGCCCAAAAATACCCCATTCGCGCCGTTTGTCCACCCAAATGGCCATAAAATTTAAAAGAACCATACTGGGATGATTCCCAACCTCCCTGGAATGCCTCAATCAATTTTTGGCCCACAACACACCCGAACCCTAGGCCCACTCCTAAAACCGTGGGCTATAGCACACTGATTTAATCAGAAAATGCCCCGTTTGTGTTGTTTCATACGTTTATCCACCCAAATGGCCACAAATATTTAAACGGACCACACTAGGATGATCCCAAACCTCCCTGTAATGGCCCGGTCAATTTTTGGCCCACAACACGCCTGGACCCCAGGCCCACACCCAAACCGTGGGCTATAGCATACCGATTTACCCCGAAAATACCTCATTCGCGCCGTTTCGCTCGTTTGTCCACCCAAATAGCCCACGAAAATTTAAACGGACCACACGAGGATGATCCAATCTCCCTGTCAGGCCTCGGATGATTTTTAGCACACAGCACACCCGAACCTCGGGTCCACCCCCAAAACTGTGGACTATAGCACACCGATTTGGCCTGAAAATGCCCCGTTCGTGCCATTTTACCCGTTTGTCCTCCCAAATAGCTACAAAAATTTAAATGAACCATACTGGGATGATCCCCAACCTCCCTATCATGCCTCAGTCAGTTTAAGACTTACAATACCCCTGGACCCCGGCCCCTCCCACAAAACCGCGGGTTATAACACATTGATTTTGCCCGAAAATGCCCCGTTCATGCTGTTTTGCCCGTTTGTCCACCCAAATGGCCACAAAAATTTAAATGAACCACAGTGGGACTATCCCCACCTTCTCTGGAATGCCTCGGTTGATTTTTGGCCCACATCACGCCCGGCCCCTACTCACCCCCAAAACTGTGGGCTATAGAACACCAATTTGGCCCAAAAATGCCCCGTTAGCGCCGTTTCACCTGTTTGTCTACCTAATTGGCCACAAAAATTTCAATGGACCATACTGAGATGATCCCCAACATCCCTGGCATGCCCCAGTCAATTTTTGGCCGGTCCGAACCCCGAGCCCGCCCCTGAAACGGTGGACTATAGCACATCGATTTGGCCCAAAAATGACTCATTCGCGTTGTTTCACCCGTTTTCCACCCAAATGGCCACGGAAATTTTAACGAACCATACTGGGATGATCCCCAACCTCCCTGGCATGGCCCAATCAATTTTCAGCATACAGCACGCCCGGACCCGGGCCCACCCCCAAAACCGTGGTCTGTAGCGCACTGATACAACCAGAAAATGCCCAGTTCATGACGTTTCACTCGTTTGTCCACCCAAATGACCATGAAAATTTAAACAGACCACACTGGGATGATCCCCAACCTCCCTGGCATGCCCTTATCGATTTTCGGCCCACAGCACACCCGGACCCCTTGCCCACCCCCGAAACTATGGGCTATAGCACATAAATTTGGCCTAAAAACACCCCGTTCGCGTTGTTTTGCCCGTTTATCCACCCATATGGCCACAAAAATTTAAACAGACCATACTAGGATGATCCCTAACCTCTCTGGCACGCCTTGATGGATTTTTTTCCCTCAGCACGCTCAGACCCCGGGTCCACCCGTAAAACCGTGGGCTATAGCACACTGATTTGGCCCAAAAATGCCCCGTTCAATTCATTTTGCCCGTTTGTCCAACCAAATGGCCACAAAAATTTAAACGGACTATACTAGGACAATTCTCAACCTCCCTAGCATGCCCCAGTCGATTTTCATCCTATAGCACATCGATTTGGCCCGAAAATACCCCGTTCGCACCGTTTCGCCTGTTTGTCCACCCAAATGGCCACAAAAATTTAAACGGACCACAATAGGATGATACCCAACCTCCCTGGCATGCCTCGATCATTTTTCAGCCCACAGTACACCCGGACCCTCTGCCCACCCCCAAAACTGCGGGCTATAGCACACTGATTTGGCCTGAAAATTCCCCGTTCGTGCCGTTTTGCTCGTTTGTACACCCAAATGGTCATAAAAATTTAAACGGACCATAATGGATGATCCCCAACCTCCCTGGCATGCCCCGGTTTTTTTTTAGGCCACAACACGCCCGAACTCTAGGCGTACCCCCAAAACCGTGGGCTATAGCACACCAATTTTTCTCGGAAATGCCCCGTTTACGCCGCTTTGCTTGTTTGTCCTCCGAAATTTCCATGAAAATTTAAATGAACCACACTGTGATGATCCCAAACCTTCATGGCATGCCTCGATTGATTTTTATCAGACAGCACACCCGGATCCCTAGCCCTCCCTAAAAACCATGGGTTATATAGCACACCGATTTGGCCAGAAAATGCCCCGTTCGCGCTGTTTCGACCGTTTGTCCACCCAAATGGCCACAAAAATTTAAATGGACCATACTGGGATGATACCCAACCTCCATGGCGTACCTGGGTTTATTTTCAGCCTACAGCATCCCGGGTCCACCCTCAAAATTGTGGACTATAACTCACCAATTTGGACCGAAAATGCCCCTTTCACGCCGTTTGGCCCATTTGTCCATAAAAATGGCCACAAAATTTAAACGAATCACAGTGGGACGATCCCCAACCTTCCTGACATGTCTCGATCAATTTTTGTCCCACAACACCCCCGAACCCCGGGCCCACCCCCAAAACCGTCGACTTTAGCACACCGATTTAACCCAAAAATGCCCCATTTGCGCCGTTTTGCCTGTTCGTCCACCCAAATGGCCACAAAAATTTAAACGAACCATACTTGGATGATCCCCAACCACCCTAGAATGCCCCAATCAATTTTCAGCCCACAACACTCCCAGACACAGGGCCCACCCCCAAAACCGTAGGCTATAGGACACTTATTTGGCTCGAAAACACCCCGTTCGCGCCGTTTCTCCCATTTTTCCATCCAAATTGCCACTAAAATTTAAACGAACCACAATGGGATGATCCCCAACCTTCCTGGCACACCCCGATAGATTTTCAACCCACAGCACACCCGGACCTCGGGCCCACCCCCAAAACCGTGGGCTATAGCACACCGATTTGGCCAAAAAATGCTCCGTTCGTGCCGTTTCACTCACTTTTCCACCCAAATTGCCAAGAAAATTTAAATATACCATACTGGGACGATCCCTAACCTCCCTGGCACGCGCCGATCAAGTTTTGGCCCACAGCACGCCCGGACCCTAGACCCACCCCCAAACCGTGGGTTATAGCACACCGATTTAGCCTGAAAATGCCCCGCTCGCACTGTTTCGCCCGTTTGTCCACCCAAATGGCGATGAAAATTAAAATGAACCACACTGAGACGATTCCCAACTTTCCTGGCATGCCTCGGTCAATTTTTAGCCAAAAGTACGCCTGAACCTCGGGGCCACCCCTAAAATCTTGGGCTATAGCACACTTATTTAGCTCGAAAATGCCCCGTTCTCGCCGTTTCGCCCATTTGTCGACTTAAATGGCCACGAAAATTTAAACGGACCACACTTAGATGATTCCTAACATCCTTATCACATCTTGGTCAATTTTCATCCCACAGCATGCCCGCACCCCGAGCCCACCCCCAAAACCGTAGGCTATAGCACACCGATTAGGATAAAAAATGTCTCGTTCATGATGTTTTTCCCATTTTTACACCCAAATGGCCATAAAATTTTGAACGGACCACACTGGGACGGGCCCTAAACTCCCTGGAATTCCCCGGGCCCGCCCCTAAAACCGTGGGATATAGCACATCGATTTGGCCCAGTAATGCCCTGTTCGCGCCGTTTCGCTCGTTTGTCTACCTAAATGGCCTCGAAAATTAAAATGAACCACACTGGGATGATCCCCAACCTCCCTGGTATGCCTGATTGATTTTTGGCCCAAAATACACCCGGACAGCAGGCCCACCCCAAAACCATGGGCTATAGCACACCGATTTGGCTTGAAAATGCCCCGTTCGTGCCGTTTCGTCTGTTTAACCACCCAAATGTCCACGAAAATTAAAATTAACCACACTGGGATAATGCCCAACCTCCCTGGCATACCCCGATGGATATTTAGCATGCAGCACGCTCGGACCCTGGATCCACCCCTGAAACTGTGGGTTATAGCACAACGATTTGGCCCGAAAATGCCCCATTTGCAACGTTTCGCCCGTTTGTCCACATAAATGGCTACTAAATTAAAACGGAATGCACTAGGATGACCCCCAACCTTCCTTGTAGGACCCGATTGATTTTTGACAATCAGCACGCCTGAACCCCGAGCCCACGTCCGAAATCGTGGGCTATAGCACACCGATATTGCCTGAAAATGCCCCGTTCGTGCCGTTTTGCCCATTTATCCACCTAACTAGATGATCCCCAACCTCCATGGTATGCTTTGGTTGATTTTCAGACCATAACACACCCAGAGCCGGGGCCCACCCCTGAAACTGTGGGTTGTAGCACAACGATTTGGCCTGAAAATGCCCCATTCGCGTTGTTTCGCGTGTTTGTCCACCCAAATGGCCACAAAAATTTAAATGGATCAAACTGGGATGATCCCAAACCTCTCTGGCATGCCCAGGTCTATTTTTGGCTCACAGAACCCCCGCACCCCATCCTACCCCCAAAATCATGGGATATAGCACACCGATTTGGCTCGAAAATGCCCTATTCACGCCGTTTCACTTGTTTATCCACCCAAATGTCCACAAATATTTAAATGGACCATACTGGGATGATACCCAACCTCCCTGGAATGTCTCAATCAATTTTTGGCCCACAGCACACCCGAACCCCGAGCCCACCCCCAAAATTATGGGCTATAACACACCGATTTGGCCCTAAAATGCCCCGTTCGCGTTGTTTCATCAGTTTGCCCACCCAAATGGCCACAAAAAATTAAAAAAAATCACACTGAGATGATCCCAAACCTACCTGGCATTCCTCGATCGATTTTTGTCCCACAACACGCCTGGACCCCGGGCCCACCCCCGAAATCGTGGGTTATAGCACATAAATTTAGCCCAAAAATGCCTCGTTCGCACTGTTTCTCCCGTTTGTCCACCCAAATGGCCACAAAAATTTAAACGGACCATACTGGGATGATCCCCAACCTCCCTAGCCTACCCCGGTCAATTTTTTGCCTACAGCATGCCCGGACCCTGGGCCCACCCCCAAAACCGTAGGCTATAGCACACCGATTTGGCTCGAAGATGCCCCGTTCGCGCCGTTTTGTCCGTTTGTCCACCCAAATGGCCACGAAAATTTAAACTGACCATACTGGGATGATCCCCAACCTCTCTGGCACGTTTAGGTTGATTTTTGATCCACATCACGCCTAGAATCTGAGCCCACCCCCGAAACCGTGGGCTATAGCACACTGATTTGGCCCAAAAATACCTCGTTTGTGCCTTTTCGCCCGTTAGTCCACCCAAATGGCCACTAAAATTTAAATAGACCATACTGGGATGATTCTTAACCTCTCTGGCATGCCCCGATCAATCGTCAGAGCACATCACGTCTGAACCTCGAGCCCACCCCCGAAACCATGGGCTATAGCACACAAATTTGTCCTGAAAATGCCCCGTTTGCGCCGTTTCTCCCGTTTGTGCACCCAAATGGCCACAAAAATTTAAACGGACCACATTGAGACGATCCCCAACCTCTTTGGCATGCCCCAGTTTATTTTCGTCCCACAACAAGCCCGGACCTCGATCCCACCCCCAAAATCGTGGGTTATAGCACATCAATTTAGCCCAAAAATGACCCATTCGCATTGTTTTGCCTATTTTTGCACCCAAATGGCAACAAAAATTTAAACAGACCACACTGGACGATCACCAACATCCCTGGTAAGCCTCGGTAAATTTTTAACCCAAATCACACCCGAACCGCAGTCCCAACCCCAAAACCATAGGCTATAGCACACTGATTTTACTTGAAAATGTCCCGTTTGTGCAGTTTCATTTGTTTACCCATCCAAATGTCCACAGTAATTTAAACAGAAAATACTGGGAAGATCCCCAACTCCCTGGTCAATTTTTGGCCCACAGCACACCCAGACCACGGGCCCACCCCCAAAACTGTGGGATATAGCGCATCGATTTGGCCCGAAAAAGCCCTGTTCATGCCGTTTCTCCTATTTGTCCACCGAAATGGCCACAAAAATTTTAAAAAAACTATACTGGGTTGATCCTCAACCTTCCTGGCATACCTCGTTAGATTTTTGGCCCACATCATGCCTAGGCCCTGGGCCCACCCTAAAAGATGTGGGCTATAGAACACCGATTTAGCTCAAAAATGACCCGTTCACGTTGTTTTGCCAATTTTTCCACCTAAATGGCCAAGAATTTTTAAACGGACCACACTAAGATGATCCCAAACCTCTCTGGAATGCCTCGGTCAATTTTTAGCCTACAGCAGACCCGGACCCCGAGCCCACCCCTAAAATTATGGGCTAAAGCACACCGATTTGGCCTTAGAATGCCCCGATCGTGCCTTTTTACTGGTTTGTCCTCCCAAATGGCCATAAAAATTTAAACGAACCATACTAGGATGATCCCCAACTTCCCTGGCACACCCTGGTCGATTTTTGGCCCACAGAACGCCTGTAACCTGGGCCAACGCCCAAAATCGTGGGCTATACTACATCAATTTGGCCCAAAAACACCTCGTTCACACTGTTTTTCTCGTTTGTCCATCCAAATGGCCACAAAAATTTAAACCGACAAAACTGGGATGATCCCCAACCTCCCTGGTATACCCCGATTGATTTTTGGCATACAACACGCCCGAACCCCGGTCCCACCCCCAAAACCGTAGGCTATAGCACACTGATTTAGCTCGAAAATGCCCCGTTCACATCATTTCACCCGTCTGTCCACCTAAATGGCCATGAAAATTTAAACGTACCACACTGGGATGATCCCCAACCTCCTCGTCATGTATCAATTGATTTTTGGCCTATAACACGCTCGGATCCCGAGCCCACCCCCAAAACTGTGGGCTATAGCATACCGATTTTGGCCAAAAATGCCCCGTTCGCCCGTTTTGCCTGTTTGTCCACCCAAATGGCCACGAAAATATAAACGGACCATAATGGGATGCTCCCCAACCTCCCTGACATGCCTTAGTATATCTTCAACATATAGATCGCCCGGACCTCGGGCCCACCCCCAAAACCGCAGACTGTAGCACACTGATTTGGCTCGAAAATGCACCGTTTGCACTGTTTCGATCGTTTGTCCACCCAAATTCTCAAGAAAATATAAAAGGACCACACTGGGATGATCTTCAACCTACCTGGCATGCCCCAGTCGATTTTAGGCATACAGTACGCCCGAACCATGGGCCCACCCCCAAAATCGTAGGCTACCGCACATCGATTTAGCCCGAAAACACCCCGTTCGCACCATTTTCCCCGTTTGTCCATCCAAATAGCCACGAAAAATTAAAAAGACCACACTGGGACTATCCCTAACCTCCCTGACATGCTTCGGTCAATTTTCAGACCACATCACGCCCGAGCCAAACCCCAAAACTGTGGGCTATAGCACACTAATTTGGCCCAAAAATGCTCTGTTAGCGTTGTTTCGCCCATTTGTCCACCCAAATGGCCACGAAAATTTTAATGGACCATACTAAGATAATCTCCAACCTCCCTGGCACGCCCCAGTCAATTTTTGACCGACTTCTAGCCCGAACCTCGGGCCCGCCCCTGAAACCGTGGGCTATAGCATACCGATTTCGCCCAAAAATGACCCGTTCGTGTTGTTTCACCCATTTTCCCACACAAATGGCCACAAAAATTTAAATGAACCATACTAGGATGATCCCAAACCTCCCTGTCATGCCCCGATGGATTTTCAGCACACAGCATGCACGGACCCCGGGCCCACCCCCAAAACTGTGGGCTATAACACACCGATTTGGCCAGAAAATGCCCAGTTCGTGCCATTTCACTCATTTGTCCACCCAAATGGCCATGAAAATTTAAACACACCACACTGGGATGATCCCTAACTTCCCTAGCACGCCCCGGTCAATTTTCAACCCACAGCACGCCCGAACCCCTTGGCCACCTCCAAAACTGTGGGCTATAGCACATAAATTTGGCCCAAAAACACCCCATTCGCGCTGTTTTGCCCGTTTATCCACCCAAATGGCCATAAAAATTTAAACGGTCCATACAAGGATTATTCCAACCTCCCTGGCATGCCCCAATGGATTTTTGGCCCTCAGCACGCTCGGACCCCGAGCCCACCCCTAAAACCATGGGCTATAGCACACCGAATTGGCCCAAAAATACCCCATTTAATTCATTTCGACCGTTTGTCCACCCAAATGGCAACAAAAAATTAAATGGACCATACTAGGACAATACCCAACCTCCCTAGCATACCCCAGTCAATTTTTGGACCATATCACGCCCGAACCCGAGGCCTACCCCTAAAACCGTGGGCTATATCACACCAATTTGGCCCGAAAACACCCCGTTCGCACCGTTTCGCCTGTTTGTCCACCCAAATAGCCACAAAAATTTAAACGAACCACAATGGGATGATCCCCAACCTCCCTGGCATGCCCCGATTATTTTTTGACCCACAGAACGCCCGAAATCCTTGCCCACCCCCAAAACTGTGGGCTATAGCACACCGATTTAGCCTGAAAATGCCCCGTTCGCGCCGTTTCTCTTATTTGTCTGCCCAAATGGCCAAAAAAATTTAAACGGATGATACCCAACCTCTCTGTCATGCCCTTGTCGAGTTTTGTCCCACAACACACCTAAACTCCAGGTGCACCCTCCGAAACCATGGGCTATAACACATCGATTTGGCCCGAAAAAGCCCCATTTTCTTCGTGTTGCCTCTTTGTCCATCGAAATGGCCATGAAAATTTAAATGAACCATACTGGAATGATCCCTAACCTTTATGTCACACCTCAATCGATTCTCAGCCCACAACATGCCCGGACCCCTGGCCCACAACATGTCCGGACCCCTGGCCCACCCCCAAAACTGTGGGTTATAGCACACCTATTTGGCCAGGAAATGCCCCATTCGCGCCGTTTCACCTTTTTGTCCACCTAAATGGACACAAAAATTTAAACAGACCACTCTGGGATGATCCCCAACCTCTATGGCATACCTCGGTTGAATTTTGGCCCACAGCACGCCCGAACCCCAAGCCCACCCTCGAAATCATGGGCTATAGCATACCAATTTGGACCAAAAATGTCCCATTCGTGCTGTTTGTACCGTTTGTCCACCAAAATATCCACAAAAATTTAAACGGATCATACTGGGATAATCCACAACCTCCCTGGTATGCCTCGATCTATTTTTGGCCTACAGTACGTCCGAACCTTGGGCCCACTCCCAAAACCTTTGGGTATAGCACAACAATTTGGCCCGAAAATGCCCCGTTCGCATTGTTTCGCCCATTTGTCCACCAAAATGGCCACAAAAATTTAAATGGAGCATACTTAGATGATTCCCAACCTCCCTGGAATTCTCCAGTCGATTTTTAGCCTACAACACTCCCGGACCCAGGTCCCACCCCCAAAATTGTGGGTTATAGCGCACTTATTTGGCCTAAAAATACCCCGTTCATGCCGTTTCTCCTAATTTCCACCCAAATGGCCACAAAAATTTAAACGGTCAATACTGGGATGATCCCCAACCTTCCTGGCATGCCCCGAATGATTTTTGGCCTACAACATGCCTGGATCCCGGGCTCACCCCCGGAATCGTGGCCTATAGCACACTGATTTGGCCTAAAAATTCCCCATTCGCGCCGTTTCACTCGTCTTTCCACCCTTCTTTCCACAAAAACTTAAACAGACTATACTGGGATGATCCCCAACCTCCTTGGCATGCTCCATTCAATTTTTGGCCCACAGCATGCCCAAACCCCAGGCCCACCCCCAAAAATGTGGGCTATAGCACACCGATTTTGCGTGAAAATGCTTCGTTCGTGCCGTTTCACCTATTTGTCTTCCCAAATGGCCATGAAAATTAAAATGGACTACAATGGGATGATCCCCAACCTCCCTGGCATAGCCTGATCAATTTTTATCCCAAAGTATGCCGGGACCCCGCGCCCATATCCAAAATCATAGGCTATAGCACACCTATTTAGCTCCAAAATGCCCCGTTCATGCCGTTTTGCCCGTTTGTCCACCCAAGTAGCCACGAAAATTTAAACGAACTACACTGGGATGATCATCAACATCCTTAGCATGCCTTGGTCGATTTTCGTCCCATAGCACGCCCGGACCCCGGGCCCAGCCCCAAAATCGTAGGCTATAGCACACCAATAAGGACCGAAAATGTCTCGTTCGTGCTGTTTTGCCTGTTTTTCCATCCAAATGGCCACAAAAATTTAAACGGACCACACTGGGAGGGGCCCTAAACTCCCTGGCATTCCTCGAGCCCACCCCTAAAACTGTGGGCTATAGCACATCGATTTGGTCCAAAAATGCCCCGTTCGTGCTGTTTCGCCTGTTTGTCCACCCAATTGGCCACGAAAAATAAATTGGACAACACTGGGACAATCCCTTATCTCCCTAGTATGCCCGATCAATTTTTGGCCTATAGTATGCCCAAATTGTGGGCCCACCCTAAAACCGTGGGCTATAGCACACCAATTTGGCTAAAAAATGCCTCGTTCGCACTGTTTTGCCCATTTATCCACCCAAATGGCCAAGAAAATTAAAAAGGACCACACTGGGATGATTTCCAACCTCCCTGGCATACCCCGATGGATTTTCATCCCACAGTATGTCTGGACTCTGGGCCCACCCCCGAAACCGTGGGCTATAGCACATCGATTTGGCCCGAAAATGCCCTATTCGTGCCGTTTTGACCGTTTGTCCACATAAATGGCCACGAAAATTTAAACGGACCACACTGAGATTATCCCCAATCGTCCTTGTAGGACTCAGCTGATTTTTGACAATCAGCACGCCCGGATCCCGGGCCCACACCTGAAATTGTGGGCTATAGCACACCGATATGGCTTGAAAATGCCCCGTTTGCACCGTTTCGCCCGTTTATCCACCTAACTGGCCACAAAAATTTAAACAGACCATACGGAGATGATCCCCAACCTCCATGGTATGCTTCGGTCGATTTTAAGACCATAGCACACTCGGACCCGAGGCCTACCCCTGAAACTGTGGGCTGTAGCACACCGATTTGGCCTGAAAATGCCCCATTCACGCCGTTTCACGTGTTTGTCCACCTAAATGGCCACAAAAATTTAAACGGACCAAACTGGGATGACACCAAACCTCTATGGCACGCCCCGGTCAATTTTTAGCCCACAACACGCCCATACCCCAGCCCAACCCTAAAACCATGGGATATAGCACACCGATTTGGCCCAAAAATGCTCCATTCGCACTGTTTCGCCCATTTGTCCACCTAAATGGCCATTAAAATTTAAAAGGACCACACTGGAATGATCCCCAACCTCCCTAGAACACACCAGTCAATATTTGTCCCACAGCACACTCGAACCCTGGGCCCACCCCCAAAAACGTGGGCTATATCACACCGATTTATCCCTAAAATTCCTCGTTCCCGCTATTTCATCGGTTTGTCCACCCTAATGGCCACAAAAATTTAAACAGACTACACTAAGATCATCTCCAACCTACCTAACATGCCCTGATTGATTTTCAGCCCATAACGCGCCCGGATCCTGGTCCCACCCCTGAAATCGTGGGCTGTAGCACACTGATTTATCCCAAAAATGCCCCGTTCGCTCCGTTTTGCCCGTTAGTCCAACCAAATATCCACAAAAATTTAAATTGACCATACTGGGACTATCCCTAACCTCCCTGGCATTCCCCGGTTAATTTTCGACCCACAGCACGCTCGGACCCCGGGCCTACCCCCAAAACCGAGGTCTATAGCACGCAGATTTGGCCCAAAAATGCCCCGTTCACGTCGTTTTGCCTGTTTGTCCACCCAAATAGCCACGAAAATTTAAACTGGACATACTGGGATGATCCCCAACCTCCCTGGCATGCCTAGGTTAATTTTTGATCCACAACACGGCCAAACCTGGGCCCACCCCCAAAACCGTGGGCTATAGCACACTGATTTGGCAAAAAATTTCTTGTTTGTGCCATTTCGTCCGTTTGTCCACCTAAATAGCCATAAAAATTTAAACAGACCATGCTGGGACGATCCTTAACCTCCCTAGCATGCCCCGATCGATTTTCAAAATACAACACATCCGTACCTCGGGCCCACCCTAAAAACCGTGGGCTATAGCACACCGATTTTGTCCAAAAATGCCCCGTTTGCGCCGGTTCGCCCGTTTGTCCACCCAAATGGCCACAAAAATTTAAACGGACCACGCTGAGACGATCCCCAACCTCATTTGCATGCCCCGATAAATTTTTGTCCCATAGCATGCCCGGACCCCGGGCCAACCCCCAAAACCGTAGGCTATAGCTCACTGATATGGCCTGAAAATGCCCCGTTCACGTTGTTTCGCTCATTTGTCCACCCAAATCACCATGAAAATTTAAGTGAACCATACTGGGTCGATCCTTAACCTCCCTAGCACGCCTCGGTCGATTTTTGACCTACAGCACGCCCAGACCCCGGGCCCACCCCCAAAACCGTGGGCTATAGCACACCGATTTGGCCCAAAAACACCTCGTTCGCACTATTTCGCCCGTTTGTCCACCCAAATGGCCACAAAGATTTAAACGGATTACACTAAGATGATCCCAAACCTTCCTGGCATGGCCCGGTTGATTTTTGGCCCACAGAACGCAAGACCCCAGGCCTACCCTCAAAACCGTGGGCTATAGTACATCAATTTGGCCCAAAAATTAGCCATTTGCATCATTTTTCCACCCCAATGGCAACAAAAATTTAAAAGGACCATACTGGGATGATACCCAAGCTCCCTGGCATGCCCTGATTTATTTTTGGCCCACAGCACGCCCGAACCCCATGCCCACCCCCGAAACCGTGGGCAATAGCATATCAATTTGGACCGAAAATGCCCCGTTCGCGCCGTTTTGCCAGTTTGTCCACCCAAATAGTAACAAAAATTTTAACGGACCACACTGGAATGATCCCCAACCTCCATAGCACACCCTGGTCAATTTTTGGCCCATAGCACGCTCAGACCTCAATCCCACCCCCAAAACTGTGGGCTATAGCACACCGATTTGGCCAAATAATGCCCCGTTTGCGCCGTTTCGCCCGTTTGTCAACCCAAATAGCCACAAAAATTTAAACAGACCATACTAAGATGATCCCCAACCTCCTTCGCATGCCCCAGTTAATTTTTGACCCACAGCATGCCCGAACCCCGGGCCCACCCCCAAAACCGCGGGCTATAGCACACCGATTTAGCTCAAAAATTATCCGTTTGCGTTATTTCACCCATTTTCCTACCCAAATGGCCAAGAAAATTTAAAAGGACCACACTAGGACGATACCTAACCTCCATGGCATGCCCCAGTCGATTTTCATCCTACGGAATGCCCGGACCCCAAGCCCACCCCCAAAATCGTAGGCTATAGCACACCGATTTGGCCCAAAAATGCCCCGTTCGCACCGTTTTACCGGTTTGTCTACCCAAATGGCCACAAAAATTTAAACAGACCATACTGGCATGATCCCCAGCCTCCCAGCACACCCCGGTCAATTTTTGGCCCATAACACGCCCGTACCCTAGGCTAAGCTCCAAAACCGTGGGCTCTAGCACATCGATTTGGCCTAAAATGCCTCGTTCATGCTGTTTTTCCCATTTGTCCACACAAATAGCCACAAAAATTTAAACGGACAATACTGGGATGATCCCCAACATCCCTGGTATGCCCTGATTGATTTTTGGCATACAACACGGCTGGAAACCGAGCCCACCCCCAAAAACGTGTGCTATAGCACACTAATTTGTCCCAAAAATTCTCCGTTCACGTCGTTTCGCCCGTCTATCCACCTAAATGGCTATGAAATTTTAAACGTATAATACCGGGATGATCTTTAACCTCCCTGGCATGCCTTGATTGATTTTTGGCCCATAACACGCACGGACCCCGAGCCCACCACCGAAACCATGGGCTACAACATACCGATTTGGCCCAAAAATGCCCCATTCACGCCGTTTCGCCAGTTTGTCCACCCAAATGGCTAGGAAAATTTAAACAGACTATACTGGGATGATCCCCAGCCTCGCTGACATGTCTCAGTCGATTTTTGACAAACTGCACGTCGGGACCCCGGGCCCACCCCCAAAACCGTGGGCAATAGCACACAGATTTGGCCCAAAAATGCATCATTCACACTATTTCGCTCGTTTGTCCACCCAAATACCCACAAAAATATAAACGGACCACATTGGGATGATCCTCAACCCCCCTAGCATACCCTAATCAATTTTCAGCCAACATCACACCCGGACCTCGGGCCCACCCCCAAAACCGTGGGCTACAACACACCGATTTGGACCAAAAACACCCCGTTTTCACCTTTTTGCCATTTGTCCACCCAAATGGCCATGAAAATTTAAATGGACCATACTGGGATGATCCCCAACCTCCCTGGCACTTCCCGATCGATTATTGGCCAATAGAACGCCTGGACCCTGATAACGCCCAAACTACAGCTCTCGTAAGAGTGTAAGCGGTCACTTTCAAATATAGAACCCAACTGGGTTGGGTGTCGAATCCCACAGGGAATACTTGGTCACTAAGTGCTGCAATTATTAGTAGACTGTTGATCGATAATTCCACGGAAAAGGGGGGATTGGATTGTGGCGTGAATTAATGCTATCAAAGTAACAACAGAATGCTTTGTTTAGTAATATTTAATCACAGAGAAAAATAAGTTAGGGTTATGTCCACCTTATGAGTTCTATGTATCTATTAACTATGAGTAATGCGGAATTCAGACATGCATGCACTTATAGAGATTTGTATTCTAATGGTAAATCCTAGTGTTTCTCAACTATCAAGGATTATTTCACTTTAACTCTCTCGAGCTTAAAGCGTATAACTAATGGTACGAACTCTCCAAGAGGTTAATCCAGTTACGGCACTAACGTGTAAATGGGGGTTGGTAGCCCTATTTCCTTATCACACTCTCTTTTCCAAACATGTAACTTTTCTCTCGAACAAGTTAATGCTATAATGGCCTATTCTCTATGTTTGCAACCACGAGAATTAAATTAAAACGAAGAGAGTAATGATATAAGTAGCATACGCATCAAGAATTCACAAACTCATAGTAATAGATAGTATATCAAAAGGCTTCCATAACCCTAACAGAGAAGTTTAGCTACTCATGATTGTAAAGGAAAACAACGAAGACATCATCATCATCATACCAAAATGATAACAATATCACGATGGGTATGTATTGGCGTCACTATGAGAATGACGTGATTTCCTCTCTAGCCGTTCTTGTAGCGTTTTTTCTGTGTTAAAGTTACAGAAATTGTAACGTGAATAATACTAAAGTGTCGACTGAATTATTTCATGAATGAATAAATGAATGCTGAAAAATTCAGCAAAATAGGGTTTTTATAATATCCTTGTCCTAGTCCTAGTCCTATTAAGTTACTGCTGCACCCCTAAGTATTTAAAAATACTGCTTTTGCCTGGGACAATTTCTCCATGCGTCACATTCAGTCCATAAGCTTCCAAAAGCTGCCTTCCCTCTTCTGTGAAGTTTTCCTTTGCTGCCCAAAGGTCCACAAAGTGCTGAAATCTTCATCATTAATACCTGAAAACATGCTAATCACGTAGGTTAGCTCACTTACAGGAAAATGGACTAAAAGTGCAGGAATTATATATTTTATCCTCAAAACTTAGCTATAACATGGGCCCAACATCAACACCCCACACTTAAAGCTTTGTTCGTCCTCGAACAAAATATTACGTCCATGCAAACATCTAACTAGGATTTCACAGCAGTAACACAAAATATTCATTAAGACATGCACGACAATTATTAACAAAGAGTAGTTTTCTGGATTACTACTAGAAACCATTCAACCTCCAACATAGACTCGTGATGATGGCTAATTCGTATCCACGAGTTAAGCCACAAAGAATCATATAACACTTACCTAAAACTCATCAACCATGTGTGTCTCACACAAGATATCACCCATAATCACTCATAAGTTTTGCATTTTTCGAAACATGGGTACAAGATTCTCCTTGCTCTCACTCTCACAAAGAATTCTTATGTTGCAACTGATGACCATAGGTTTGCCCTTAGTGTAATGCTCTACTAATATCAGAATGCTAAGCTTAGGATCAAATAGGTCTTTACAGGTTGTAATGTAGGCTAAGGGACAGGTAGGACTATTTTGGCCAGAAATAGTGACTATTTTCCCTAAGCACTTTAATACATCACATTATGCCATTAACACTCTCTTTTAAACAACCCTTCTACCTTTCTTTTCATCTAACACCCCTTTTCCCCTATTTTGTTATTCAATTATAAACACAAAGATGAGAATATACAACTTATTTTTTTTTTATTTTTCTATTTCTGTTTTTTTTTCTTTTTTTTTTTTTTATAAAACACTTCTATGATAGCCACTCTTATTCACAACCATTTCAAGTACCAATACACTCTGAGGCATCACTCTCACCCACTTTCCTCTTATTTTGTCACATGACTCTACAATTTAAAGCGCTTAGGAATTTGGATCAAATTATGGTCTTGAAAAAAATGGATTAGGCTACATATGAGGCTGTCAAAGAAAATAGCTAAAGGCTCAAAGGGGGTTAACTAGGATAATGTCCACGGGTAGGTAAAAAGAAGGTAAACAATCACAGGCTGCCAAAGAAATGCCTAAATCATCTCCTAAACTCACACTCTTTATTTCGCTTTACACACACACCAGGCAAGTTCTAGCATCAGCCACAACACAGAATATACTATAACCTCACACACACAAGGCACATGGTCAACTTTATTGGGAGCAGTATAGACTCTTGACCCAATAGATGAATGAATTACACCACACACTTATCACACAGTGAGTCACACTTAGAGCCTAAACATCTCAATAGTAATGATTTTGGCACAAACTCTTGTCATAATACCATGCCGCCTATTAGAACAATTTCATGCAAAATCTAAAAAATCTAAAATTAAACTAACTAATTACGACTAATTAAAACAAACAAGAACTAGAATAAATGTAGGCAAAGAAGTACATAAAGCATACAAATACCAACACCCCACACTTAGACGGGACACACTGCCCTCAGTGGAAAATAAATAAGGAAAACCTAATTAGTCGGACTCCTCTTCTATGTCTGGGGTCATACCCCCTGCGTCGGAATCATCATTAGAGTCGTCATCCTTAGAGTTTTCTCAAAATGTACCCCACTTGATCCCAAAAGTGCGTCGAGGTATTTGTAGAGAGGAGGACTCAGCTTGCTCCTTTCTTGACCTTTTCTGTGAGGTGGACACTTTTTATTTTCCTTGTCGTCCTTTTGGGGCCATTCTACCTGGGATTAAAAATAGAGTCATGTTAGCTTCATCTCGGAAGATTCAATCAAAAAACAAACAGTAGTGGCACCACCCCACACTTAATTTGTTGGTACAGACTAATTAAGTGAGTGATGTCGATTACTGAGACTTCATCGACATACATTTAGGAGATATGTTCCAACAACATGTTCAGCACAGTCATACGTTCATGTCATCTTAACTATCCTTTCCAATTCTATTTCATGTAATCTTGTCTATACTTTCATGTTTGGATGAATGCACTTTTGGAACCAAACTACCACATAAGGATCGTACCACAAATAGAAACAAGTTATTGCATAGGCATAATCACACCATCTTATGCTTGTGGTCAATCATAATCGGTATCTCGATGAACGAGTCATTCAAACATTCAAGCTTTCAACTTACAAGATTATGTATTAACTTCACAATTTTGACTTCATAAAACTATGACAGTGTATAACAATCAAATACAAGTCGGAACAAAGTCAAGAACACCCACACGTATTCTTTCACTAAACTAGATGTATCATAACAAGCCAACCACATTCTAATCACCAACACCACTTCAAAATCTAATAAATCATTATAAACGTAGCATTCCAACAACTACGGAATATAAAAGAATAACTTACTTGGTGATGGATTCGGAAGATAAGCTTGCAAGATTAGATGAGCAAAAAGAAAGATTTTGAAAGAATGGGAAAGCTTGGGCGACGCCTATATGGAGTAAACAATTTGATTTTGTCTTAAGGTTGAAGTTCTATTTATAGACCAAGGCTTGGGTCGGGTTTGACCCATGAAAAATTGGTTTAGGAGACCAAAAAGCATAAGTAGGCGGCGCCTAATGCTTTGCCTATGCTTAGCATAGGCGGCGCCTTTAGCAAAGCCTAGTTGAACATAGGCGGCGCCTATGCTATGGCATTGTAGATTCAGAGAGCAAAGGCAATGGCATAGGCGACGCCTTTAGCTTTTCCTAGTTGAACATAGGCGGCGCCTATGCTATGGCCTAGTTGGGTATAGGCGACGCCTATGCTATGGCATTATAGATTCAGAGAGCAAAGACAATGGCATAGGCGGCACCTTTAGCTTTGCCTAGTTGAGCATAGGCGGCGCCTATGCTATAGCATTGTCGATTCAGAGAGCAAAGGCAATAGCATAGGCCTTGCCTTGTCCGTTGCCTAGATTTACATAGGCCTTGCCTTGTCCATTGCCTAGATTTGTATAGGCAATGCCTGATCGAAAGCCTTTTGCTCCTTCATTACTCACTTACCACCTTTAACATTGCTCACTTTCAAATCAAAATTTGAGACCAAGCTCCTCCTTTATACGTCTTCCCCTACACTTAATCAAAAACAACAAAAACGATTAGAAAGATGGGTTGCCTCCCACCAAGCGCCTTAGTTTTGGTCGTGGCTCGACTCTTCTTTTTGGATTTTTATTTAACAAAACAAACTCCTAGGAAAACAAAACGACTAAAAACGATGGGTTTCCTCCCATGTAGCGCTTGATTTATTGTCGCGACATGACATAGTTACCTCGATTACTTAGACTTCGTCGAGATAGATGGTGGCCATGCATTTTATCGAGTTAAGAGGAGCGATATATGGCTTCACACGTTGGCCATTCACCTTGAAGACACCACCATTTTTGTCTTCTAACTCTACTACTCCAGACGAGTAGACTTGGCGAATTCTGAACGGACCAGACCATTTAGACTTCAACTTACCTGGAAATAGCTTCAGTCTGGAGTTGAAAAGAAGTACCATATCACCCTTCTGAAAGTTTCTTTGGATAATCCGCTGATCATGGTACTTTTTCATCCGTTCCTTGTAGAGGTCTACCCTTTCATACGTATGTAGATGGAATTCATCCATCTCACTCAGCTGTTCCAATCTCAGATTAATAGCATTATCCCAATTCAGGTTAAGCCTCTTCAACGCCCACAATGCTTTATGTTCGAGCTCAATCGTCAAGTGACAAGCCTTCCCATAAACTAGTTGGTACGGGGACATGCCAACTGGTGTCTTGAATGCAGTCCTATAAGCCCATAAGGCATCATCCAGCTTTGGGGACCAATCCTTCCTACTAGCATTTACAGTCTTAGCAAGGATCAGCTTGATCTCCCGATTAGAAACCTCTACCTTCCCACTAGTTTGTGGGTGGTAAGGTGTAGCTACCTTATGTTGCTTGACCCCATATTTCTCCAATACGGCTCTGAACAGCTTGTTACAAAAGTATGATCCTCCATCGCTTATGATGGTACGTGGTACCCCAAAATGAGAGAAGATATTTCTCTTTAAGAATGCTACAACACGCTTACCTTCATTATCAGCCAGCGCTACTGCTTCGACCCATTTGGATATATAATCCACAGCAACTAGGATATATTTCATCCCAAACGAACTCACAAATGGGCCCATGAAATCAATACCCCATACATCAAATAGCTCCACTTCAAGAATTTTAGACATGGGCATCTCATGGTTCTTCGATATAGAGCCTTGCCTCTGACACTGATCACATCTTCTCAAAAAATCGTAAGCATCCTTGAATAATGAAGGCCAATAATAGCCGCTTTGCAATACCTTCCTGGTTGTCTGATCACCTTCATGGTGACCCCCAACTTGGGAAGCATGATTTGCTTCCAAGATGCTGGGCACCTCTACATCAGAGATGCATCGCCTAATAACACCATCAGCACATCGTCGAAAAAGATACGGTTCATCCCAGAAGTAGTGTTTCACATCATGCATGAACTTTCTCTTTTGATGAAAGGAGAGATTCTCAGGCATCACTTTACTTACCACGTATTTTGCAAAGTCTGCATACCACGGTAAGTCTTCCACCATAGCGGCTAGGATCTCTTCATCGGGAAATGCATCATCAATCTCAAGGTCGGGTTGCGCTATGTGTGCACTCTCAAGTCTAGATAGATGATCAGCTACTTGGTTTTCGCAACCTTTTCTATCCTTTACCTCGAAATCAAATTCTTGAAGCAATAACACCCAACGAATTAGCCTTGGCTTAGCATCCTTCTTTTCCATTAAATATCTCAGAGCCGCATGATCTGTATGAACCACCACTTTGGTTCCCAACAAGTAAGCACGGAACTTTTCAAAAGCATAAACAACTGCTAGAAGCTCTTGTTCCGTGACGGTATAGTTCTTCTAGGCTCCATTCAAGGCCTTGCTCGCATAGTATATTGGATGAAATAGCCTTTCTCTTTTCTGACCAAGTACAGCACCCAAAGCTACCCCACTTGCATCACACATCACTTCAAATGGTAGATACCAATCGGGTGCTACAATAATAGGAGCTTCAACTAGCTTCCCTTTGAGGCATTCAAATGCCTTCAAGCAATCTTCACCGAAGTCGAACTTTGCATCCTTCTCCAAGAGTTTGCATAATGGACTAGCAATCTTGGAGAAGTCTTTGATAAACCTTCAATAAAAACCTGCATGACCAAGGAAACTACGAACTCCCTTTACAAAAATTGGAGGTGGTAGTTTCTTGATAACTTTAATTTCAGCTCGATCAACCTCAATTCCTCTTTCGGAGACTTTGTGCCCAAGAACAATGCCTTACTTAACCATAAAATGGCACTTCTCCCAGTTTAGCACCAAGTTGAACTCAACACATCTCTGTAACGCCATACTCAGATTCGCCAAGCACGATTCAAACGATTCACCCACAACTGAAAAATCGTCCATGAACACCTCCAAGGTGTCTTCAACTATATCAGAAAAAATAAGAATCATACAACGCTGAAAAGTGGCAGGTGCGTTACATAACCCAAATGGCATACGTTTGAAGGCAAACGTACCATATGGGCATGTAAAAGTGGTCTTCTCTTGATCCTCAGGAGTAATACAAATCTGATTATAACCGGAATAACCATCTAAGAAACAAAACCATCCCTTCCCTGCCAATTGATCAAGCATTTGGTCCATGAATGACATTTGGAAGTGATCCTTAAGCGTCCACGAATTCAGCTTCCGGTAGTCCATACACACTCTCCACCCTGTGACAGGTTTGAGTGGAATCAGCTCATTCTTTTCATTCGCAACTACCGTCATGCCCCCTTTCTTAGGCACACACTGTACCGGACTTACCCACTTACTGTCGGAGATTGGATATACTACCCCAGCATCTAACCACTTAATAATTTTTTTCTTCACCACCTCCTACATGGGTGGATTCAAACGTCGTTGATGCTAAATGGTAGGCACACAATTTTTCTCGAGCTGAATCTTGTGCATATATATCCCAGGAGGGATACCAATAATATCAGCAATAGTCCAACCGATGGCTCTCTTGTATCTCCTCAGAACAGAAATAAGAGCCGCAACCTGCTGCTCACCTAAATCAGCCACAACAATAACCGGAAGTGTATCACCACTTCCCAAAAATGCATATTTTAGGTGACTGGGCAGCTCCTTTAATTCTAGCACTGGTGGTTCTTCAATGGATGGCTTTGCTGGTGGTGAAGGGCGATTTTTAAGATCCAGATCCAGCTTCTTAGGAGCATGAGAATAAGATCCAATTCCTATTAGAGCACAAATAGTTTCTTCATACTCTTCAAAATTCATAAGCACAGCAGCCAATGGATCAACAATAAGCTGCTTCTCTACAGATAATTTTTTCTCATCATCATAATAAACATCATCTACAGAGAACACATTCATATCTTTGGGCTGCTTCATTGATTTGCATACATCAAAACGGACCACTTCGTCATTCATCCGAAATAAAAGCTCATTAGCTCTTAGATCAATAAGCACACTTCCTGTTGCAAGGAAAGGATGCCCCAAGATTATGGGAACTTTAGAATCCACCTAGCAATCCAAAATAACAAAGTCTGCAGGAAAGATGAAGGTGGAAACCTTCACCAATACATCATATAAGATACCAACAGGTCATTTTATTGACCTATCTGCCATCACGAGCCGCATATTGGTTGGTGTAGGATCACCCAACCCCAACTTTCTGTAAATAGATAGTGGCATCAAATTAATGCTAGCTCCCAAATCGCACAATGCCTTAGCAAAATCCAAAGATCCAACCGTACAAGGAATAGTGAAAGCACCAGGATTTGCCTTCTTCTGAACTAGCGATCTTGTAGCGATTGCACTGCAATGATGAACATTATCTGCCAGCTCATAGCTTGTTGCCCGCTTCTTTGTCAAAATGTCCTTCATGAATTTAGCGTATCCGGGCATCTTCTCTAGCGCCTCCACTAAAGGAACATTAATAGTCAGCTGCTTCAACATAGTCATGAATTTACTGAACCTGGTGTCATCGGCTTTCTTCTTCAGTCTCTGAGGAAAAGGTGGTGGTGGAAGGGGAATAGTTTTCTCCGCCACTTCCTTTTTATCTTGCTTCCAATTGTCGATATTTTCAGGCTGCAGACGTCTAGGGGTAACGTCAGGAACACTATCTTCAGCTTCTACGGTATCTTCACATTCTGCATCAATAACAT
This sequence comes from Capsicum pubescens, assembly GCA_030864215.1. Lineage (NCBI taxonomy): Eukaryota > Viridiplantae > Streptophyta > Magnoliopsida > Solanales > Solanaceae > Capsicum > Capsicum pubescens. The sequence continues at coordinate 160,759,792 of CM061539.1, forward strand.
TATCTGTTATATCATCAACCACCTGCTTTCCTTTGGATGGATTTCCCAACGCTTTATCACTCCTGGTAGTAATATCCATACATGATCCATCATTTCTTGGGTTTTGCACAGTGTCGCTAGGTAAGTGCCAACCTTTCTTTAATTGAATGTCGCTGATAGTTGACTCAATTGTTGCTCCAGCTGTTTTATCGCGGTAGAATGCGAATCAACCAATTGATTTATTGATGAAAAATCATTCTTTACCTCAGTAACGCCCATATTGGTTGCCTCCACCCCTTTCAACAGTTTAGCCATCATATCATCCATGGACATCTTTCCAGAGCCAGACGCCACAGCCTCACGGTTTCCAGGAGGAACACACAAACCACTCCTGTCAGTCTTATTCTTCCAACCACCTTGATCGCGGTCCTTGTATCCAGATTTATCATAATAGTTCCGACCTTGGTTTCCTTGGGCATTGCCTCGGAAACCCCCCTGATTATTCAAATAATTTTCTTCCTCCTCAGAATCTGATTCATCTCTTCCCTGTGACACCACAGCCTTGACTTTTTCGGTCTTCCCTGATAATAAATGCTTGGTAAGAAGATCTATATGTGTTTTCATGTGAGCCATATCCTGGTCACGTTCCTCTTGTCTTCGTCTCTGCTCTGCAGTCATGCCAATAGATACAGTAGAGCTCGCTACCTCAGAATCCCTGGTATGCCAAGCTCTACTCTGCTTTTTCATACGATCCAGCATATCACTCGCCTCAATAAAAGTAAGGTCCATGAATGACCCTCCTGCAGCATTATCAACCACTGGCTTTGTCACCGAGTTCAAAGCCCTATATAATATTTCCATCAAGTGGATATTCGTCATCTGATGGTTTGGGCACCACATAAGCTTCTTCTTGAACCTCTCCCATGTTTTGTGGAGAGCTTCAGTTGGAAGCTGTCGAAAATTGCTGATCTCATCCCGTAATTGGGCTCTCTTGGATGGTGGAAAGAATCTTTCTAGGAAAGCGTCTTTCAGTTGCCTCCAATTAGTAATAGAATCAGGAGTTAGCCCGTTCAACCATAGAGTTGCCTCCCCAGACAGAGACAATGGAAATAAGCGCAGCTGAATTGCATTCTGCCCAACTCCTGGATTGTCAAACGACTTGCATATTGAAATAAAGTTGATCAGATGCATATTCGGATCATCTCCTGCGAGTCCACCAAATAACCCCTTGAGCTGCAATAACTGAATCATGGTGCTAGTGATATTTAACTTAGCTCCGGGTGCCAAGGGTGGAGGAATAATAGCCCCTGTGGCACCAGCTCCATCCAGATCGTCATCATCATCATCAAAAGGAGCCTGCACATCTCGGCGTTCAGGTCTCATTCTAGCTTGACGATCTCTCCTATGCATAGGTGCCGCCACCTCATCAGTATGCCTAGGATTCAGTAACTCATCATCACCCAGGTCCTCATCATCAGGATTTTTTGCCCGACCTGGGTTATCAATATTCTGTTGATGCACTTGAGCAGCTGCCAACGCAGCTAATCTAGCCTTCTCCTGTTGAGCAGCCCTTCTTTCAATGTCACGTTGTGCATCCATTCTGCCAATAAGTTGTGGTTCAGGATTGATAGGTAATAATGGTTGACCTGAACTTCGAGTGTTTGACATGCACTCAAACAAACCTGAATAAAACAAAAACAACAACTAAAAGTAAAATCTGAGAATTTTTGACCAAAGGGTCTAGTAACTATCACAAACTTAGTTGACAACTGTATTCCCCGGCAACGGTGCCAAAATTTGATAACGCCCAAAATACAGCTCTCGTAAGAGTGTAAGCGGTCGCTGTCAAATATAGAACCCAACTGGGTTGGGTGTCAAATCCCACAGGGAATATTTGGTCACTAAGTGTTGCAATTATTAGTAGACTGTTGATCGATAATTCCACGGAAAAGGGGGGATTGGATTGTGGCGTGAATTAATGCTATCAAAGTAACAACAGAATGCTTTGTTTAGTAAGATTTAATCACAAAGAAAAATAAGTTAGGGTTATGTCCACCTTATGAGTTCTACGTATCTATTAACTATGAGTAATGCAGAATTCAGACATGCATGCACTTATAGAGATTTGTATTCTAATGGTAAATCCTAGTATTTCTCAACCATCAAGGATTATTTCACTTTAACTCTCTCCAGATTAAAGCGTATAACTAATGGTACGAACTCTCCAAGAGGTTAACCCAGTTACGGCACTAACGTGTAAATAGGGGTTGGTAGACCTATTTCCTTGTCACACTCTCTTTTCCAAACATGTAACTTTTCTCTCGAACAAGTTAATGCTATAATGGACTATTCTCTATGTTTGCAACCACGATAATTAAATTAAAACGAAGAGAGTAATGATATAAGTAGCATACGCATCAAGAATTCACAAACTCATAGTAATACATAGTATATCAAAAGGCTTCCATAACCCTAACAGAGAAGTTTAGCTACTCATGATTGTAAAGGAAAACAACGAAGACATCATCATCATCATACCAAAACGATAACAATCTCATGATGGGTATGTATTGGCGTCACTATGAGAATGACGTGATTTCCTCTCTAGCCGTTCTTGTAGCGTTTTTTCTGTGTTAAAGTTACAGAAATTGTAACGTGAATAATACTAAAGTCTCGACTGAATTATTTCATGAATGAATAAATGAATGCTGAAAAATTCAGCAAAATAGGGTTTTTATAATATCCTTGTCCTAGTCCTATTAAGTTACTGCTGCACCCCTAAGTATTTAAAAATACTGCTTTTGCCCGGGACAATTTCTCCATGCTTCACATTCAGTCCATAAGCTTCCAAAAGCTGCCTTCCCTCTTCTGTGAAGTTTTCCTTTGATGCCCAAAGGTCCACAAAGTGCTGAAATCTTCATCATTAATACCTGAAAACATGCTAATCACGTAGGTTAGCTCACTTACAGGAAAATGGACTAAAAGTGCAGGAATTATATATTTTATCCTCAAAACTTAGCTATAACATGGGTAAATTATGGTGTTTAGGCGTGTAAATACACCCAACATCAGACCCCGAGCCCATCCCCGAAATCGTGGGCTATAGCATACCGATTTGGCTCGAAAATGCCGTATTCACGCTATTTCACCCGTTTGTCTGCCCAACTGGCCACCAAAATTTAAACGGATCATACTAGGATGATCCCCAACCTCCCTGGCTTGTCCCGGTCGATTTTCTTCCCACAACACGCTCGAACCCTGGGCCCACCCCCGAAATTGTAGGTTATAGAACACGGATTTAGCCCGAAAATGCCTTGTTCATGTCGTTTCTCCCATTTGTCCACCCAAATGGCAACAAAATATAAACGGACCACAATGGGACGATACCTAACCTCTCTGGCATGCCCTAGTCAATTTTTGACCCACAAAACGCTCGAACCTTGGGCCTATCCCCGAAACCGTGGGAAATAGCACACCGATTTTGCCCAAAAATGCCACGTTTGCACCGTTTTGCATATTTGTCAACCCAAATGGCCACAAAAATTTAAATGTACCATACTGGGATGACCCTGAACCCACTTGGCACGCCCCTAGCATATATCGATCAATTTTTGTCCTACAACAGGCCCGTACCCTGGGCCCACCCCCGAAATGCCCCATTCGCGTCGTTTCGCTGGTTTGTCTACCCAAATGGCCATAAAAAATTAAATAAACCACACTGAGATGATCCTTAACCCAGATGGCACTACTCGGTAGATTTTTAGCCTACAGCATGCCTAGACCTCGGGTCCACCCCTGAAATCTTGGGCTTTAGCACACGATTAGGCCTGAAAATGCCCCATTTGCGCCGTTTCGCACGTTTATCCACCCAAATGGCCACAAAAATTCAAACGGACCACATTGGAATGATCTCCAACCTCCCTAGCGCGCCTCAATCGATTTTTGTCCTACAACATTCCTAGAACCTTGGGCCCACCCTAAAACCGTGGGCTATAGCACACCGATTTGGTCTGAAAATGCCCAGTTTGCGCTATTTCGCCTGTTTGTCCACCCAAATGGCCACAAAAATTTAACGGAGCATACTGAGATGATCTCCAACTTCCCTAGCACGCCCGGTCGATTTTTATCCCACACCACACCCTAAATCCGAGCCCACCCTTGAAACTGTGGGCTATAGCACGTCGATTTGGCTCGATAACGCCCCGTTTATGCAGTTTCGCTCGTTTGTCCACCCAAATGGCCACAAAAATTTAAACGGACCACACTGAGATGATCCCCAACCTCCCTGGCATGCCCCGGTCAATTTTCAACCCACAGTACGCCCGAACCTCAGGACCATCCAAAAAACCGTGCTCTATAGCACATTGATTTTGCTTGAAAATGCCCCATTCGCGCCATTTTGCCCGTTTGTCAACCCGAATAGCTACTAAAATTTAAACAGACCACACTGGGATGATATCCAACCTCCCTGGCTCAACCCGGTTATTTTTTCGCCCACAGCATGCCCAGGCCCTGGGACCACCCCAAAAATCGTGGGCTATAGTAAATCAATTTGGCCCAACAATGCCCCGTTCGCACCGTTTCTCCTATTTGTCCACTTAAAAGGCCACAACAATTTAAATGGACCATATTGATTTGATCCCCAACTTCCTTGGCACGCCCCAGTATATTTTTGGCATACCACACGCCCGGACCACGGGCCCATCTCCAAAACCGTGGGCTATCGCATACTGATTTGGCCCCAAAATGACCTGTTCGCATTGTTTCACTTATTTTTCCTCCTAAATAGCCACAAAAATTTAAACAGACCACACTGGGACGATCCTCAACCCCCATGGCATGCATCGGTCGATTTTTAGACTACAGCATGCCCAGACCCTGGGCCTGCCCCAAAACCGTGGGCTACAACACACCGATTTTTCCCCATTCGTGCCGTTTCACCTCTATGTCCACCCAAATAGCCACGAATATTTAAAAAAAACCCAACCTTCTTGGCACGCCCGGGTTGATTTTCGGCCAACAGCAAGCCCGGACCCACCCCCAAAACCGTACCTCATTCGCATCGTTTTGCCCATTTGTCCACCAAAATGGCCAGGAAAATTTAAATGGACCACACTGAGCTGATCCCCAACCTCTCTGGCATGCCTCGATTGATTTTAGACCCACATCATGCCTAAACCCCGATCCCACCTTAAAACCATGGGCTATAGAACACTGATTTTGCTTTTAAATGCCCTGTTCGGGCTGTTTTGATCGTTTGTCCACCCAAATGGCCAAAAAAAGTTAAACGGACCACATTGGGATGATATCCAAACTCCCAGGCATGCCTCGATCAATTTTTATCCCACAACACACCCGTACCCCGGGCCCACCCCCGAAATAGTGGGCTATAACACATTGATTTTACCTGAAAATTCCCCGTTCACGCTATTTTACCCGTTTGTCTTCCCAAATGGCCCCAAAAATTTAAACGGACCATACTGGGATGATACCCAACCTCCCTGGCATACCCAGGTCAATTTTTAACCCACATAATGCCTGAACTCAGGGCCCACCTCCAAAACTGTGGGCTATAGCACACAGATTTGGCTCGAAAAAGCCCCATTCACGTCGTTTCGCTCGTTTGTCCACCCAAATGGCCACAAAAATTTAAATGGACAACACTGGGATGATCCCTAACCTTTCTAGAATACTTCGATCGATTTTTGGCCCATAGTACGCCATACCCCGGGATCACCCCCAAAACTGTGGGCTATAACACACCGATTTGTCCCGAAAACACCCCGTTCATATCGTTTTACCCGTTTGTCTACCCAAATATCCATGAAAATTTAAACGGACCACACTGGGATAATCCCCAAGCTCCCTGGCATGCCTCGGTTAATTTTTGGCCCACAGCACGCCCGAACCCCAGGCCCACCCCCAAAACCATAGGCTATAGCACACCGATTTGGCCCAAAAAATGCCCCATTTGCGTCGTTTTGCTCATTTGTCCACCCAAATAGCCACAAAAATTTAAACGGACCATACTTGGATAATCCCCAACCTCCCTGGCACACCTCGATCAATTTTCGGTCCACAGCACGCCCGAACCCCTGACCCACCCTCAAAACCGTGGGCTATAGCACATCGATTTGGACCAAAAATGCTCCGTTCACGGTGTTTGCCCTTTTATCCACCCAAATAGCCACAAAAATTTAAACAGACCACACTAGGATGATCCCCAATCTCCCTGGCATGCCCCTGTCAATTTTCAGCCCACAGCACACTCGGACCCCGAGCTTACCCCCTAAACTGTGGGCTATAGCACACCGATTTATCCCAAAAACTCTCCGTTCGCATCGTTTCGCCCGTTTGTCCACCCAAATGACTACAAAAATTTAAATGAACCATACTAGGGATATTCCTCAACCTCCCTGGCATGCCCCGCTTATTTTTGGCCCACAGCACGCTTGGATCCCAGGTCCTCCCCCTAAACCATGGGCTATAGGACACCGATTTGGCTCGAAAATGCCTCGTTCGCGTCGTTTTGCCCGTTTGTCCACCTAAATGGCCACAAAAATTTAAATGGACCACACTGGGATGATCCCCAACCTCCCTGGCACACCTTTATTAATTATTGGCCCACAACACACATGGACACTGGGCCCACCCCCAAATTTTTGGGCTATAGCACACCAATTTAAACCAAAATTCCCCGTTCGTGCCGTTTCGCCCATTTTTCTACCCAACTGGACACAAAAATTTGAACAAACCACACTGGGATGATCCCCAACCTCCCTGGTATGCCCCGGTCCCACCCCTAAAATCGTGGGCAATAGCACGCCGATTTGGTCCAAAAATGTCCCATTCACGCCGTTTGGCCTGTTTGTCCACCCAAATGGCCTTAAAAATTTAAACGGACCATACTGGGATGATCCCCAACCTCCCTGTCATACCCAGGTCAAATTTCGGCCCAAAGCACGCCTGGACCCCAGGCCCACCCCCAAAACCATGGGCTATAGCATACCTATTTTACCCGAAAATGCCCCGTTCTCGCCGTTTCACCCGTTTGTCCACCCATATGGCCATGAAAATTTAAACGGACCACACTGGGATATCCCTAACCTCCCTGGCATACCCCGATCAATTTTCAGCCCACAAAAGGCCCAAGACCTGGGCCCACCCCTGAGACCGTGGGTTATAGCACACCAATTTAGCTCGTAAATTCCCCGTTCGGGCCGTTTCACCCGTTTGTCCACACAAATGGCCACAAAAATTTAAAAAGACCAAACTAGGATGATCCCCAGACTTCCTAGAATGCTTTGGTTGATTTTTGACCTACAACACTCCCGAACCCCGCCCCACCCCCGAAACCGTGGGTTATAGCACACCAATTTGGCCCGAAAATCCTCCGTTTGTGCTGTTTCTCCCTTTTATCCACCGAAATAGCCACAAAAATTTAAACAAAAAATACTGAGATGATCCCTAACCTCCCTGCATGCCTTGCTAGATTTTTGGACCACAGTACGCCTGGACCTCGAGCCCACCCCCTAAACCGTGGGCTATAGCACACAGATTTAGCCAAAAAATGCCCCGTTCACGCCGTTTCTCCCTTTTGTCCATCTAAATTATCACAAAATTTTAAACGGACCACACTGGGATGATCCCCAACATTCCTGGAAGGACCCAGTTGAATTTTGAACCTTAGTACGCCTGGACCCAGGGCCCATCCCCGAAATCGTGGGCTATAGCACACCGATATGGCCTGAAAATGCCCCGTTCGTGCTGTTTCGCCCGTTTATCCACCTAAATAACCACAAAAATTTAAACGGACCATACTGAGATAATCCCCAACCTCCCTGGCATGCTTCGGTCGATTTTTATACCATAACACACCCAAACCCAGGGCTCACCCCTGAAACTATGGGTTGTAGAACACCGATATGGCCTGAAAATGCCCCATTCGCGCCGTTTCACCCATTTGTCCACCCAAATGGCCACAAAAAGTGAAACGGACCACACTGGGATGATTCTCAAACCCTCTAGCATGCCCCAGTCAATTTATGGCCCACAACACACCCGAACCCTGGGCCCATCCCCAAAACCGTGGGCTATAGCACACCAATTTGTCTGTAAAATGCCCCGTTCGCGCCGTTTTGTCCACCCAAATGGCCACAAAAATTTAAACAGACCATACTGAGACTATCCCCAACTTAACTGGCATGCCCTGATAGATTTTCAGCCCACAAAATGCCCGGCCCAAGCCAACCGCTAAAATCGTGGCCTGTAGCACACCGATTTGGCCCAATAATGCCCCGTTCGCGCTGTTTTGCCCGTTTGTCCACCCAAATGGCCACAAAAATTTAAACGGACCACACTGGGTTGATACCCAACCTCTCTAGTGCACCCCAGTCAATTTTTAGCCTACAGTATGCTCAGACCCCGAGCCCACCCCCAAAATTGTGGGCTATAGCACACTAATTTTGCCCAAAAATGCCTAGTTTGCCTCGTTTTACCCATTTGTCCACCCAAATGGCCATGAAAATTTAAATGGACCATACTTCGACTATCCCCAACCTCCCTGGCATGCTCTGGTCGATATTTGGCCTACAGACCGCCTGGACCTTGGGCCTACCCCAAAAATCGTGGTCTATAGCATGCCGATTTGGCCTGAAAATGCCCCGTTCTCGCTGTTTTGCTCGTTTGACCACCCAAATGGCCACTAAAATTGAAAATGACCATACTGGGATAATCCCCAACCTCCCTGGCATGCCCAGGTCGATTTTTATCCCACAGTACGCCCAAAACTTGGTCCCACCAATGAAACCGTGGGCTATAGCACACTGATTTGACCCAAAAATACCCTGTTCGTTCCGTTTCGCCCGTTTGTTCACCCAAATGGCCAAAAAAATTTAAACGGACCATACTGAGATGATCCTCAACCTCCCTAGCATGCCCCAGTCAATTTTCGGCTCACAGCACACCCGGACCACGGGCTCACCCCCGAAACTGTGGGCTATAGTACATCGAATTGGCCCAAAAATGCCCCGTTCGCGCTGTTTCGCCCGTTTGTCCACACAAATGTCCACAAAAATTTAAACGGAACACACTGGGATGATCCTTAACCTACCTGGTATGCCCTGGTTGATTTTCATCCCACATCACACCCGAACCCCAGGCCCAACCCCAAAACCATAGGCTATAGCACATCGATTTTTCCTGAAAATGCCCCGTTTGTGCTATTTCACCTGTTTGCCCACCCAAATGGCCACAAAAATTTAAACGGACCATACTGGGATGATCCCCAACCTCCTGGGCATGCATTGATTAATTTTCGGCCCATAGCACGCCCGGACCCCGAGTCCACCCCTGAAACTGTGGGCTATAGCGCATCGATTTAGCCTGAAAAAGCCCCGTTCACGTTATTTCTCCTATTTATCCACCCAAATGGCCCCGAAAATTTAAAAGGACCACACTGGTATGATCCCAACCTCCCTGGCATGCCCCGATCAATTTTCGGCCCACAACACGCCCGGACCCTAGGCACACCCCTATAACCGTAGGATATAGCACACCGATTTGGCCCGAAAATGCCCGTTCACGTTGTTTCGCCTATTTATCCAGCCAAATGGCCACGAAAATTAAAATGAACCATATTGGGTTGATCCACAACACCCCTAGCATGCCTCAGTCGATTTTTGGCCCACAGCATGCCCAGATCCTAGGCCCACCCCCAAAACCGTGGGCAATAACACACCAATTTGGCATAAAAACACCTCGTTCGCACCGTTTTACCCATTTGTCCACCCAAATGTCCACAAAAATTTAAACGGACCACATTAAGTGATCCCAAACCTCCCTGACATGCTCCGGTCAATTTTTGGCCCACCGAACGCCAGACCTCGGGCCTACCCTCGAAACCATAGACTATAGCACACCGATTTGGCTCGAAAATTCCCCGTTCATGCTGTTTCATTCATTTGTCCATACAAATGGCCACAAAAATTTAAACAGACCATACTAGGACGATCTCCAAACTCCTTAGCATACCCCGGTCAATTTTCTGCACACAGAACGCCCGAACCCCATGCCCACCCCCAAAATTGTGGGCTATAACACATCAATTTGTCCAAAAAATGTCCCGTTCATGCTATTTATCCCTTTCGTCCACCCAAATAGGTACAAAAATTTAAATGGACCATACTAGAATGATCCCCAATCTCCATGGCACACTCTGGTCAATTTTGGGCCCACAACACGCCCGTACCTCGGGCCCACCCCTAAAACCGTGGGCTATAGCACACTGATTTGGCCAAAGAATGCCTCGTTCGCACCGTTCCGCCCACTTATACACCCAAAAGGCCATGAAAATTTAAACGTACCAAACTAAGACGATCCCCAAACTCCTTGGCATTCCCCAGTCGATATTCGTCCCACAGCACGCCAGGACCCCGGGCCCACCCCCAAAACCGCGGGCTATAGCACGCCGATTTAGCTCGAAAATGATCCGTTCGCATCGTTTTGCCTGTTTTCCCACCCAAATAGCCAAGAAAATTTAAACGGACCACACTAGGACGATCCCCAACCTCCCTGGCATGCCCTGGTCGATTTTCAGCATACAGCACGCCCGGACCCTGAGCCCACCCCCAAAATCGTGGGCTATAGCAAACCGATTTAGCCCAAAAATGCCCCGTTCGTGCCGTTTTACATGTTTGTCCACTCAAATGGACACAAAACTTTAAACGGACCACACTGGGATGATCCCCAACCTCCCTGGCACACCCTGGTCGATTTTTGGCCTACAGTACGCCCGTACCCTGGGCCAACCCTTGTAACCATGGGCTATAGCACATCGATTTTGCCCAAAAATGCCTCGTTCATGCCGGTTTTCCCATTTGTCCACCCAAATGGCCACAAAAATTTAAAAGGACCATACTGGGATGATCCCCAACATCCCTGGTATGCCCCACCAATTTGGACCGAAATGCCCCATTCGCGCCGTTTGGCCTGTTTGTACACCAAAATAGCCACAAAAATTTAAACGAATCACACTAGGAAAATCTCCAACCTCCCTGGCATGACTCAATCTATTTGTTGGCCTACAGTACGCCCGAACCCTGGCCTACCCCCGAAACCTTTGGCTATAGCACAACAATTTGGCCCGAAAATGCCCCGTTCGACGAAAATGGCCACAAAAATTTAATCGAACCATATTTGGACGATGCCCAACCTCCCTGGAATGCTCTAGTCAATTTTAGCCCCCAAAATTCCCAGAACCAGGGCCCACCACCAAAACCGTGGGCTATAGCACACTTATTTGGCCTGAAAACACCCCGTTCGCGCCGTTTCTCCATTTTTTCCACCCAAATAGCCACAAAAATTTAAACGGACCTTACTGGGATGATATCCAACCTTCCTGGAATGCCTCGGTTGATATTTTTCCCATAGAAAGCCTGGACCCCGAGCCCACCCCCAAAACCATGGGCTATAGCACACCGATTTGGCCCAAAAAGTGTCCCGTTCGCGCCGTTTCACCTGTTTTTCCAACCAAATTGCGCACAAAAATTTAAACAGACCATATTGGGATGATCCCCAACCTCCCTAGCATGCGCCGGTCAATTTTTGTCCCATAGCACGCCCGGACCCCAGGCCAATCCCCAAAACCCTAGGCTATAACACACTGATTTAGCTTAAATATGCCCCGTTCGCGCTGTTTCACTCGTTTGTCCTCCTAAATGGACATAAAAATTAAAATGGACTACACTGGGATGATCCCCAACCTCCCTGGCACTTCTCGGTCAATTCTTAGCCCAAAGTACGCCTGGACCCTGGGCCCACCTCAAAATCGTGGGCTATAGCACACCTATTTAACTCCAAAATGCCCTGTTCGCGCCGTTTTGCCCGTTTTGTGCAGCCAATTAGCCACAAAAATTTAAACTAACCACACTGGGATGATACTCAATATCCTTAGCATACCTTGGTCAATTTTTGTCCCACAACATGCCCGAACCACGGACCCACCCCCGAAACCGTAGGCCAATAGCACACCGATTAGGATAGAAAATGTCCCGTTCGTGCCGTTTCACCCATTTTTCCACCCAAATAGCCATAAAATTTTAAACGGACCACACTGGGATGGGACGTAAACTCCCTGGCATGCCTCGGGCCCGCCCCTAAAACCGTTGGCTATAGCACACCAATAATGCCCAAAAATGCCCTGTTCGTGCTGTTTCGGCCTATTGTCCACCAAGTGACCATAAAAATTAAAATGGACAACACAAGGATGATCCCCAACCTCCCTAGTATGCCTGATCAATTTTTGGCCCAAAGTCCGCCCGAACTGCGGGCCCACCCCAAACTGTGGCCTATAGCACACCGATTTGGCTAAAAAATGCCCTATTCGCACTGTTTCGCCCGTTTATCCAACCTAAATGGCCAAGAAAAATCAAATGGACCATACTGGGATGATCCCTAACCTCCCTGGCAAGATTCGATGGATTTTTAGCCTGCAGCATGCTCGGACTCTGGCCCACCCCCGAAACCGTGGGCTATAGCACACCGATTTGGCTCGAAAATGCCCCGTTCGTAAAATTTCGCCCGTTTGTCCACACAAATGGCCACAAAAATTTAAATGGACCATGCTGAGACGATCCCCAACCTCTTTGGCACGCCTCCGGTCAATTTTTGACCCACATCACTCCCGAACCCCGGGATTACTCCCAAAACCGTAGGCTATAGCGCACAGATATGGCCCGAAAATGCCGCTATTCACGTTGTTTCACCCGTTTGTCCACCTAAATGGCCACGAAAATTTAAACAAAACACACTGGGTCGATCCTCAACCTCCCTAGCATGCCTCAGTAGATTTTTGACCCACAGCACGCCTAGGCCCAGGGGCCCACCCCAAAAACCGTGGGTTATAGCACACCGATTTGGCACAAAAACACCTCGTTCGCACCGTTTCGCTCGTTTGTCCACCCAAATAGCCACAAAAATTTAAACGGATCACACTAAGATGATTCCAAACCTCCCTGGCATGCCTCGATCAATGTATGGCCCATAGAACACCAGACCCCAGGACCACCCCTAAAACCATGGGCTATAGCACACTGATATGGCCCGAAAATTCTCCGATCGCGCTGTTTCGCTCATTTATCCACCCAAATGTCCACGAAATTAAACATACCATGCTGGGATGATCCCCAACCTCCTTGGC